>VYZW01009231.1:11662-67705 GCA_013401315.1 Balaeniceps rex | reverse complement strand
TTAATGAACTTAACACAGCAGGGACAAAGCAGTACAGCTTCTGTGAAGGAAAACTGAGCTGTGCACGTCTGTGCAGATTAACATTAATGAATAAAGAAATGACTGTCTCATAAATTTCTTAAAAGCTTTGAAAGTAAGGCTCTCTGGTTTTCAATATGCCACAACTAATTCTAGGTATGTTTTAAGATTCCATCCTTGCACAGCTGTTAAATATACTTATTCATAAATTTGAATATTTAGCAGTAGCTGAATGGTATGAGTTGTGTAAAACTTGCGATTGGTTCAAAATTATTTAAGTAGCTGAATATAAGAGAAGACTTGTGGCGTTCCCTTGGGATCCTGACAAGGGTGGGTACCTGGCAGGCTGTGACACACAGCCCAAGCCGAGACCTGTGCAAGAGTGTGTATGTCATGGAAAGGTTTTTATTCTGTAGTGGCTTCTAATGTAGCGGCAGCTGTGTGTTGAGACAAGTCCTCAGGCTTGGAGCAGTGGGTGGTGTTTCAGTCTCACACTTACAATGTGCAAACAGTACCCAAACAGAAGTAGTGTTGGGTTGAAGCACGCTGCTAAGTTCTGGTCATCCATTTAAAAATAGAAGGGAAAGATTTCTACTGGTGTTGGAAAAAATCAGAATCAGATAAGAATGAGTTAGGGAGGATATGTATATGCCATAATTAATAATTTACAGGAAGCAAGGTGGGTGGTGTTTATTTTGACCACAATACAAGAACAGAGGTACATTCAGTACGCTGAAAATTAATTAAAAACTGCTTCCTTATTCCTTACGTAATGTCTTGCTAACCTGTGGAGCTCAGTGCCGTACGATAGCTAATCTGAAGAGCTTAATAACGTTCAAAAATAATTAGACTTTTGGACAGATACCATCCTCTGTTATCTTACACAGGAAAAAGAGAAACTCTCCAGCTTCAAAGACAAGTTGGTAATGACCAACATGCAAAACACTTGACTGTCAGCCATTGCTCATTAAAAGAGCTTGAGTATGAGTCGTTGCCACTGCTCGGTTAGGAGAGAGAACAAGGGCAGATGGTCTGCTGGTAGATACCGCTTGCTGAAAAACACTTTTGCAAATGGTCTGTTGTCTGGGCCGCCTTGGGTTTGCTTTGAAGGTATAAAACCTCCAGGACCACGAGTGAAATGACATGTTTTATGTACTGCTTGTCTCAGGATGTTTGTGCATAAATGCAAATACTGCAATGGGGCTATCATCAGAAAAGCAACTAAAATTAGTGTTATAGTTATTGGTAGGTTTCCATCACGGCAATACTCATTTGGATTTTTGGGGTTTTTTTAATTGGAGATGTATGTTTAGTATGTGCGACTTGTGTTGGCATTGCATGCCTCCTACAGCAGGGAGAGTGAGTGCGATTGCTTATGTTGCTTGCATATGAACACCAAGGCATCAGTTATGGAAACCCTGTTGACACTGCTTATACTTGAACCAGGGAGAGAACAATGTAACTGTAAAATTACTGGTTGATACAAAAATGTCTTACTTTGCAGAATATAACAGATTTTTTTGTATCTTATTTTGTAAAAACAACTTATATGATCAGATTTATTGTATGAATTTGTTTCAGATCTTACGCGATTTAAATTGGCAAGCATCTTAAAGTTATCTGCATTTTTTGCAGGGTATTATAGAAAAATCAAAAGTCAAAGGAATTCCTATCATTATTGATGCTGTAAGTATTTTCTAGATTCAGTCAATGGTTTGACATTTAAGAATCTATTCAGTAAATGTTCTTCTTACTGTTTTTTGCAGGATGGACTGTGGCTCATTTCCCAGCAGCCTTCTCTTATTCAAGGCTACCAGCGAGCTATTCTTACTCCAAATTATATGGAGTTTAGTAGACTGTATGAAGCCATGGTGAGCTGTTTTCCTTTTTGATATTTAAGTACGTGTAAGTTTAGTCTTTTAGTCTTTGAAAATAAACAACTTATTACTGGGTTAAACATTATGTGCGGTTCCTTATATGCGAGAGAAGCATTCTTCTGGGTTTTTATTCTGTGGGATAATTGCCACAACAATGCGTATTCTTAAACAGAGCTCTTTAAAAAAAGACTTTTTCTTATGCATTTTTTGGCACTGCAGTGGGTATAGAATAAAAATACTTGGAAAGATTGATGATGATGATCCCCCCCATACATATGCTGAAGTAGCATGTGTTAGAGATGTTGTTCTAGTAGCAAAATATGTACTGTGTATGGCATTCTTGTGTTGTAGCTTAGAGACCCCGTAGACAGTAGTGATCATCATGGATGTGTATTAAGACTCAGCCAAGCCATGGGGAATTTGACAGTTGTTCAAAAGGGAGAAAGAGATCTTATTTCAGATGGAGAGAAAGGTAAGTGAAGCCTTTTGCTTTTAGCAGTGTAATTTATTTGCTGTTGTTTGTTTGCTTTCAGTTGTAGTCCAGTGGTTGGACTATATATAGTAACTGGTTGACTGTATTCCCCTGAAGATTGAAGGGGCGGGATGGCTGTCTTTGCAGATCGCCTTTAGATGATTTGTGTAAATTCATATTTTAAACGAGTGCAACTTAATTTATTTGCTGAAAAAAGTTGCTGATTTTATTTTTCATTTAAATGGCTATAACATATGTTTTACATTACACAGGTATTGAGAAATTAATTTTTTATTCTTTGTGAACTGTTTTAAAATCCTTAGCTGAGATGGTCTACATAAGCGCAGATGTCACTGCTAATTTAATGCAGAATAATATTGCTGTTTCACCATATATTGGTGTGTCTGAAAAATGAAGACATCGTGAGGTTCATGAGCTGCTCAGTTCCTTGATACTGTCCACCATGCTGTAGATTAGCATGTACACATATGACTTGTACATTAGCCCTGACAATTTAAAAAAAAACCAAAACACAAACAACAAATTAACTCTAGATTGCCATTACAACTTTTTAAAACAGTCACTTACTAATATGGTTAAAGTATACTTAATAAAATTAGCTGCCTGTCTGACACTTTCTATACTGATCATTTACTCTGATCAGTATAAAATTAATTCATGAGTAGCTTCATCACATTTTGACTACGTGGTCTTATTTCACATACATAACAAGCAGCAGCTCTGCCTCTAATTACTTGAAATGCTAATCTCTGATAAATGTTTATGCTGCTTCAGAACGATTTGGTATATACAGTCAATTTTTCATTATTGCGAGCCATGGGAGTCTTTTATAACAGCAAAACAGATGTAATATGACAACTGGTTTGTGCAGGGGCACCTTCCACATACCCCCATTAGTACAGATACTTACAGCAGACTGTGAAGCAAGCTGGGATCTGGAAGCAATATAGTTATGCCTATGTGGTGAAGGACTTTGGTCGGTCATATAGTACCCAAGTTGCCCTGCATGAAGTCTGCTGTCATATTTGCACCCACAGCAGACTTGATTTGTAACCTTGGACGGTCAGGCCAGGCTTAAGGGAGAACAAACTCTGCCAGAGGATAAAATATCCTGGCTCCAGTTTATGTCCGCTAGAGAGCTTTAGAGCACTATAGTGTATCTTCTTGCTCTGTTTTTATGCCAACCATGTTCTTTTTATGCAGGATTGTTGCTTTCTTAATGCATGTCGGGAAAACTGGGTGAGCACTTTAGATTGAGCACATTGCCTAGTATATCTCTCTTCTCCTTTTGAGCTGTTATTCTTGAGATAAGTGTACTTCCATCATTGCTGGAGATAGGGGACACTCAGTCTGCATTGTCTCTTGTCATGCAGGATTCAAAAAACCAGGAAACAACTGAAACTCTTTCCAGTTTCAATTTTGAACGTTCAGGTGTGGCACAAGTTTGATATATGTCTTGTGTGCTTTTGGGGCTTTTCATTGTTTTTATTCCCTGCCCCCCCACCTTGTTCTTTGTCTCTGTTGTGTTCTGATATTTTTTTTCTCTTAGTTAAGTGGCTTTTTTATTTGAAATAAAAACAGTTATTTGCCTTCATAGCAGTTGTTTGATGTCCAGCTATAGGCTGACTTTCTTGTTATTGCCTTGGTTCTATCACTGATGCTTTCTCTCTCCTGGATTACAGACATTACAGGCAGCATTGCTGAGCTGTAAGAAAGCAGTTGTCAGGTTTAATACAGGTTATAATGTCTGTTACAAACACTGGTTTTAGGGTTTGTGTTGCCTGCAAGAAGCTTCCTGGGAATTTTGCAGAAACTATAGACTTCAGCTTCCTTTTAACAAGAACGGTCTTTGGGTCTGGGAGTTACTGTCAGTCAATTTTTTAAAAGCTTCTCAAATGCAAAATTACTTTGAGAAAGGAGATTTACTCTCTGCTCTGTGCCACAACACAGAACATATTGTCATGTCACTGGCCTTGAATTCTCTCCCAGGTTTTTCGCTCTTAACTTCTGCTTTTTTCATCTGTCTGTTCTTTTGATCTGATGTAATTTTTTTTCAGCTGAGACAACATACATGATGATTCCAGTGTGAGGGAAATCCAGATCATTTGTTCAGGCCAATGTCCTCTCAGCACAATCAAATATTATGAAAAGATCTGTGTACTCCTCTTGCCTTTTTATTTCCAGGCATTTCCTGCTTGAAATGTGCTTAGCACGCTGGTACTGTAGTTTCCATATATCACTTTTAAACTTTCTCCTTTGGGAATATACTGCATGCATGCTTTCTGAAAAAAAAAGTAAGTCTCAATGCCCTCCAGGAAAAGCAGGAATTGCAAACTTAACGATGTAGCTTTAGCATTCTGTGCTTGGCTGTTGTGGAAGGAAGGCTTTTTGAGGATGCCGAATTTGCAGCAGGGAAGACTGGCTTGGTAAATACTCTATAGCTTAGAGTGATTGTAGTGGTTATTTCCACAATACTTTTATTCATGCGTCTGTAGGAAATTCAGTAGACAATTTACTTCTGTTAGTTGAAGATGAAAAAGGTTATCAAGTGATTTGAGAGTGAGCTGGAGGTACAGGTGTTGGTGAAGGATTACTGACAGCAGATAGCTCTGTAATGTAGGTAGGCAGACACAATAAATTCTGATTGGAAGCTGAAGCCTAATAAACTCAGATTAAAAGTAAGGCAGATTTTATTAACACAAAGAAATGAGCTATGACAATAACATACCTAGCATTTTGATAGATTCCCAAACTGTGAAGTGTCCGGACACCTTTGAGGTTTGTTTTTACAGATCAGATTAGATGGTGCAGGTGGTTCCTTATGGCCTTAAACTCGGCACTGAATCACGTCCATGGCCTCTGTGAAATCAGTAGCAGTCCTCCACTATAAAGGAGATTGTTCTAAAATTTGTCTCCATTTCAGTTATGAGCTGCCAACTGCCCTGCAAACGTAATCACCAAGATTTTAAATTAAGTTTTATATACTCTTTTTCTCTTTCCTTTTGCAATTTCACATTATAGCTTGGTCTACAGTTGTTGATTCCCTGCTCTACAAAGATGAGCTTCACCATGCTCTTGGTAGGTGATATCAGTGCCATCACTGACCAGGGTAGGAATGAGTACTCAGCCTGTGGGTAAAAGGTAAGTCAGCTTTTATTCACTATGGCACAGCTCTCTAAGGTTTTCTTTTTATTACTCTTTGGAGAACTGGTCAATAATAAAGCGTGGTTATACCAGTCTTAGTTCCTAACATGTTTAAAATTTGGTTAGGTCCTTGAAGTAGAGGATTTGGATTTTTTTTTTTAATGTTATAATGAGTTTTTCTCTATTTTCCCCAGTACCTGTGTTTGTCCTCTCCTCCCTTCCAAAAGGCAGACTTTATGGGTAATCAGCCCACTGCTGCCTGTGAGCCAGCAGCCAAACATCATTTCTCTCCAGTTGCCCAGCTGCAGCTATGGTCAAGAGAAGCAAAGAAGCGTGTGAGAGGGATTACTGAGTACTGAATATGGGGTAAAAAGCCAGCTTTTGCCCTAAATTCCCAAGCAGTACTTCTAATTTCTGCCATTCATTCCCTATGCAGCCGGAAAGGAAGCTCTTCAGTGCTTGCTAGTCCCTAGCTCACTTAGCTAAAAGCTCTTAAGGTGTCCAGCTGCCCAGCAAATTTTGCCAAGATTTTTAACTGAGAAGCAGCACCTTTGTCACCACTCCTGCTTCTGCAGAGTGAGCAGAATAGGGAGGTCATGGTTCCTGTCCGCTGTGCCACTGTGCTCTGCGTTGCACGTGCAGCCCAGCCTGCTGTCTCCCTGGCACTGCTCATCTGTCATGACATCCGTCCCCCGGCTCCTGCACCTATCCAAGAAACGTAACAAAAATTTGGATTATTTTCTTTTAACTTAAATTGCCTGGTGTCTCACACTCAAGGACCTATCTAAGTTTTAAAAGTGTGATTAGGGAATATAAAAGTATAAGCACCCTTTATATAAAAGCCAACTTACGTTTTCCACATCAGTTGAGTGATTTCTCCAGCCCAAGTCATCAACACTGGTTTCCCTATCTGTGTGCACTCTGGGACATGTTTCTGGGAGTCCACAATCCAGCTATGTGCTTTTGTGAACTAACTTGCAAAAGGAAAAAGATAAATTTCTGACTAGTATGAATATCGGCCAGGTCAGAGAGAAAAGATTCTACTCAAGATCTGATAACGGTCTAAACCTGAATCTTGCATTTGATGGAGCAGAATGGTCCTTTACAGCTGTATTATTTTGCATAGAAAACGGAAATCTTAAGCCTTTTATTTAAACGAGAGTATTTGTTGTTCTGTGGGGTAGCTGATGTTAGCTGATCTAATCCAGTCGGATCATATCAGAAGTCAAAATGGTCATACTTTTCATGCACGGATCCTTGAGCACATTATAATACTCCTGCTTTGTAAGAGGAAAACAAGTGCAGAGAACTTGTTCAGGACATCTGAGATAATCTCCAAGCTGTCTTTTGGTCTGCAGCCTTAGTAAGTGTGATGTTTCACTAGGCTCTTTAGCCTTCTTTATCAGCATCAGTATTACGTGTTTAACCTTCAGCTATCCCTTATTTCACAGTCTGTGTTTTGAACAAAAACATCAAAAATGAACCCTTGTTTTGTTTTTTTTTTTTTCTCACTACTATGAATGTTGCAAATCCAGAACACACAGACATACATTATTTTTTATACTACATGGGCCTTTGGTTTTCTAACTGTAGTGTGTCTAGGAGCTAGTGTTGTAAGTAGGGCTGCCTGTGTACAGCCATATCAAAATTCATGTTTCCCAGTTAACTCATAGTGCTTGATCTCAGCAAAACTACTAAATTCTAATTTTTTTCCTTCAAAGAGAGGGCAGCTATTTTCAGTTACATAACAGGCTAGTTTTTTTAATTAAGCATACAATACCCGTAAAGGGGTCATTCTTCTGGGCTTTGATCTGCCAGCATAGTTTGGGCTGGGAGTTCCTTCAGCTTAAAACTTACTGGCAATGGTATAGTTACATGTGACACCATGGTCTGAATACTTCCCCAAATGCTAGCGTTTTTCTTATCTTGAAGGAGTGCTGAAAAGGGAATGATGGTAACTTATTTTCTGGCCAAAATACATTAAGCGTAGTGCTACTAAATGACTTGGCCATAGTTACCCAGGAAGTCTGGGGCAGAATTTTGAATTTTGTGGAGCCTAAAACTCTTGAATTTCTACTTTCCAATAGTCTGTCAGTATGATAGCCTTCTTTTTGGCTTTTTTTTTTTTTTCCTTTTTTTTTTGTTTCTGTTGCACTCATATTTCAGTACAAACTGTTTCGATGGACTTTGCGTTACTATATGTGAGGGACATGTATTTGCCGCATACAGCTCTGGTAATATTTATGCGCTGTTTAATTGCTGAGATTATGTTAAAACTGTTGAATAGGGCTGTGGTTGTTCTGACTCTAGCCGACCTCCTTGCCATACTTCATTCAGCGATTTCTTCAACAATGACATTTTTATTTCATCTAGCCTTTTCTTACAATAGTGTATGTATGCTCCATGGGTAAGTGCTAGGGAGCAGGGTTTTTTTTCAGAAAGCTGCTTGGCATAACTCAGTTTTCATTAAAAGACTGTCTGTTAATTATACTGGGTTATTTTTTCGATTCATCACCCTGTGAAATAATGACATCATATTTGGTAGCCCAGACCTATTAAAAACCAAAACAAGACACCCTGCCCCAGCAGCCAATTCGACCAGCATTGGTCGTGTGTTTTTATCTCTTAAGGTCTGTCAGCTGAACTATAGATGAACCTCTCCATTATTTTGATTGGGACTAGTGTCAGACTAATTGACCTTAAGTGGCTCCGGTTGCTGCCTTTCAACCTTGACACATTGTGGTGATTTCAGCCTTTGCAGTTTCCCTGTTGCCCAGCATCCAGTCATCTTGGTCTCCTCAGCTATTCCAGACTGGAAGGACCATGTTTTCTCGGCTTTCTGATGTACATGTTCATCCCTAGTTGAATATGGTATAGCCTCACTGGGCAATGGACCAAAAAATACTTCATCCTCATGTAAATACATCATTCTGCATTTCTCCAGGGAATAGAACTACCCGCCTTCTCGGCATCATCTCTGACTATTCAGTCACATCCACCTAATCGAGGTCTTGTAACATTGCCACTGGTTGTCGCTGCTCAGTGCAGCATGTAAGGACGTCATCCCCCGTGGTCCTTAAAGAACTGCTTGAGCTGGCCAGTGGATCGCAGACAAGTAGTGGGGGATGTTGGATTGGGGAGTGGGAAGATGGCAGTTTTATTTTTGTTGTTCTAGGCAAAGGCTGGGAAAAGCATCAGGAAGATTTTGTCCTTTGTGGATTTGGCAGTGTGCCAGTTTGTCTTGATGGTAGTGTGGGATTCCTTCTTTTATTTTAAAAGCTCTTAACAGTGACTATACTTCAGAGGAGTTTTTCATTCCTTTTCCCATGGCCTGTTGTAGTGTTCATCATCCTCTTATTTTGAGATGTTCTTTGAGGAACTGAGCCTCTGCGCAAGAATTGCCAGAGCATTATACCTTTCCCCCCTCATTCAAGTGAACTTCCTGTAGTTCTGCTTCTTTCAAGCTATTGCGTGCATTTGTTTTCCAGCATCTCTGTGCAGAGTACAAAGGTCTGATTTTGTTGTTGCCTGTGAGGTAGTCTGCACATATTTGAGACTTACTTTTTAAAAAACTAGAAACCAAAGACTACCCTTTTTTTTTTTTTTTTTTTTGTAGCAGGCTATTATAATTGGCCTAGTTTGAGGAGATCTTGCTTTCCTGTACAGCTCAAAACTGACTGGAAGGTTGTGGGGCTACAGAATAGTGGCAGATGGTGACATACAGCTAATAAGCAGGGGCTTGTGCTCAGCTGTCAGTCAGAAGGCCCCAAAGCTTTTGAACAGAGGATTTCCATCCTGCCTCCTGCCAGGAGTTCAAGCCCTCAAAGTGAAAATCCTGTGAGATACCATCTTCAAAGTAGCAGAATTAGAGGTAATTTCTCCGAAGCACTGTATTTTAAAAACAAAATAAATAAACCACGCCACCTAAAAGGGCGTACCTTCTTCAAATAGCTAACTCAGAAGAGCATTACACTTGTGAAATTTGACGTTAACTACTGCTCACTGAGAAACACATCCAGAATCTTAATTTGGGGGGGAGGGGGGAGGGGAGAAGAGTGATTGGGAAAATTAACTGCTGGCAACACTGCAGCAGTGTCTGCTGTGTTCGTGGTGACTAATGAATCTTTGCCCTCTCAGTGGCAGCAAAAATGCACAACTGCGTGGCCTCACGAGCCCAGCAATTACTGCTGGAAGAACCACTAGGAAATGGAAGTGAAGTACAATTCTTTGCTGCACCGAGTAACACAAAGCAGAAATGAACTATGCTAATGAACTGGAAAGGGTTTACTTGCGTTAAGTAGTTTTTTACCTCTTGCTATTTAAGAAGATTTACCTGCAAGTGCTTCAATTTTGTGCAGGTTTTTCCTGTTATTTTGTAAGAGAAAAATTCCTTTTAAAAATATGGATAGTACTCCCTCTAAAACACCTGGGCTGCTCTGTTCATACACCTTGGAGAAACCCAGCCCAGGTGACCTGAGAAAATCGAGGTAAGAGCTGTTGTCCAAGCAATGTCTTGCTTTATATTTTGCTTGTGTTCTTGGCGTGCTCAGGAGCGCACAAACGATTGTGTGCATGGTCCTGAACCTGAGTAGCTCTGCGGTAGCTGACTGGGGAGGCTAAGGATCCCTGCTTGGCCACCGATGGTTCTGCCAGCTCTTCGTTCTCCTGGGAGAGGAAAACAGATTTCTCCTGGGTTTTTTTCAGAGCCTAGCAAGAAGGAAAGCTAAGGATAGATACATACCCACAAGAGAGTTTTGGAGAAGGGCAGCAGAATCAATGCTGTTTTCTTTTTGTGTGCCTTATGTATCCTTCAGGCTTCCTGCTTGGGCTTGCTGAGAGTGGAGAACAAAGGAGTTAAATTTAGTGAACATTTGCATGTTCTTCATAGTTAAAGCTCCACAAAGAGATAAGTTTGACCAAGGTCCTTTGTATATTTAAAATAGAACTGTAACATCTGATATTCTGACAGAGCCTACCCACTGTGACACTGCTGACAGAAACATACACAGATGCTGAGGACGCTGTTGATTGGCAGAAAAAGCCACCTCTCTTTGCTATGGTTTTTACAAAGCCTAAGGAAAAGACTGTTTTCAGTAAAATATCTTTTTGATGGGCATGGCAGAAGATTTGAAGTTTTAGTTCTATTTTGCATTTGCTCTCTGTAAAACACCTTGGTTTACATTTGTCAACTCTGAAGGTCAGAGACTCTGCAGAGCGGCGTTTGTGCAATGGCTTTGTGGAGGGACCTGGTCCATTTTGAGGTGATTGCTCATCATGGCAGCATCAGTTCACATGAACCGTTAAACTCACTAGTGACTGAATCTTCTGTGCAGGCTGAGTTTAGTGGAGAAAGTGTATAAATTGTGCGATGTTATTTGCAAAGGATTGAAAAGTAATCAGAAAAGTATTTTTAAAATGCTAATGCAATTTTTTTTTTTTTTTTAAGAATAGTGTATTTCAGCATATGCTGCTGCCTGTGATTAATCTTTCACCTATTAATAGCTGTGTGCCTCAGAGGTTAACCCTCACAGCTACAGTGATATCATTGTAAATAGAATAAAAAATGCACATGACTTTGTTTTTGGTTTGTCTGTTCATAGTACTTGTGTGCAGTCACGAAGGAAGCAGCCGGAGATGTGGTGGACAGGGGGACCTCCTTTCTGGTTCTCTTGGAGTCTTAGCGCACTGGGCATTTCTTGCTGGAGCAGAAAAAACAAATGGGTATGAATATTAATTAATAATTTCTTAATTCTTGTGAGTCTGTGTTCTCCTATGGCAACTGCTGTAGACCTGCTATAGAAATTTTTAAATGAAATTGGAGTCCTTGTGACTAAGGTATCCCTGTACTTTTAAAAAATGTAAGGTGTTCTAGATCAGTCTACATAATAGTTACAATTTTAATACGACAAACTCTTTGGTAATCTAACATCTCCCAAGTCTGAGGCAGAAGAAGAGCATGAACCTGGATCGATTCCCAAGGACATATATGTATGAGGTATGTGTTTTCAAAACAGTTGCATGTAGGCAGAAAGTAAGAAGAATAAGTAAGTGGTAGTCACTGGCAGTAACATGTGTCATTTAGCCTTATTTTTGTAATTTGGTGAATCCTCTTGTGTTGCACCTAAGTAATTCAGTGGGGCAGGTAAGTTGAAACTTGCAAATAAAATACAGTTTCAAAGAGGGTGACCATTTTAAGGGCAAATGGTAGTGAGTTTGGTTGTACATAAAGCAGCCATGCAGCTGGCTGTTGGCTCTTTTGTTTCAATTATGTCAATTCCTGTCTGACTAGTTGGTCCATATAGTCACGTAGTCTTTCTGTGAAAGTAGCTGCTTTAAATACCATTGAAAGGAACCCTGACACAAGCAGTTAGGGAATAACAGTCCCTCTTCCCAGTAAGTAGTGAGCTATTGAAGCTTGAGGAGTGGAGATCTTTTGTAGTCTTTCAGGTGCTACGTGCAGATGCACAGAGTTAGATGTCCATGGGAGTTAACTAGTCTGTGCTTGCATTACTTTGAGAGCACTGCACCAGGTCCCCCAGGAGGAATAAGGGACCAGTTCAACCAGACTTTGAAATTCTGAAATCTAACATACCCAGAATGAAAAATGAAACCAAGGTTGTTTGTGTATCTGAAGTTGCAGCTGCCCCTAAAGGAGGAATTTTGTTTTACTTCATTAAAAGGGTGACTTCATTTTTGCATGGTGTACAACAGATCAGTATCAAATTGTTGGAGAGATTAGCAAACGCAGCACGTGTTCTCCAGGCTCTCCTGACTTGGGCTCCTGTGGCTTTTCCAAACAGCTTGCTCAGAAACTCCTTTATTTTATAGATGAAGGGAAAGTGTGAGAGTATAATTGGCATCAGCAATACATTGTGTCTCCTGTGGTGGTGTTAAGGTGACCCTTCTCAAACACCTGCTGTGCCAATCCTGTTTATCTCATGTGTTTCAGGAAAGGAGGAGCTTTTTGGGTTCAGTGAATTGGGGCATCAGCTTGTAGACTGTCCTTCCACGCTTGTGCCCGGCTCTGTTGTTTCAAAACAGGTCTGTGCAGAGCAGGATTTTGAAACATTATGATTGCACTGGCTTTCAGGGGTGCTAATGGTATAGTAGGTAGGATTCTCCTGTTCAGTAGACAGGATGCTAAGGTGATGTCTTCGGATTATGGTGTGTATCAAGTGGTAACCTTAGAAATGGGTGCTTTAGCTGTCTTGAGCCCCCAAGCCTGTGCACAGCTCTTGTTCCAGGGCAGTTATTTGGGCATCCAGGATTGACTCTCAAGATGGCTTAAATACTCACTCCTGCAGCTTGATGAAGTTGCTGTTTTCAAGGAAAAGATACTCAAAGCTGCCCTGGTAACACCTAATTGTAAACTCACGTTCTGCTTTGCCTGTGTTTTTATATCGTCATCTTTCACAAAACTCTTACTTGGTAGGTCCTTAGTGACTTACAGGCAGCTACGTCCCAGCTGTGGCTGAGCTTTGAGGTTTTTAACCAGCCGGCAACTGGAGCCCAGGGCTGGCTGCTGAATTATTCTGCAGTTGTTTTCCTCTGCTCTGGTGCTGTAAGGCAGCAGAAGCATCTCCCGTGGCCCAGCCTGTGAGAAGGTGCTCTGGAGGTGGCAGGGCTGAGCTGCCTTCTCCGGGGGAGGTTTAGCACTTGAGGACTGGGACTGGATACACTCTCTCAGGCAGTTCTGTAGGCATGTAGGAGGCATTAAGAGCGTGCCTTAATTTCTGTTGTGGTCTACAGCTGTCACTGTACCCCTTTTAAGCTGATGTAATGAAGGCCCTGGAGCAGTGACTGTGGCCCTGTTAAAAATCATCTCTCGTCTGCATCCCCACGTCCTTCCCCCACCCCCTGCAATACAAAACTAAACTGAGTTACCCAGTGAGTGGGGAGGAAGGGGAGTTAAAAGGCTGCCAGGTGAGACTTCAGCCTTCCTCTGAAGGAAAGGATGAAGTTTCACGTGGGTAAAACTAGACATGGAATGCCTTCTTACCCACTTTTTAAAGCACGTTTTCCTTTTGCATCCTTTGGCCCTGGTGGCGTTTCTTGCTCAGTCACATGCTGTGCCACGGGAAGGGAAGTGTTTGTTAAAAAAAATTCAGTCAAAGGTGCTCTGCGATGCAAGAGTCTGAGAAACACAGATGTTGACTTCAGAGGCCTTCCCAACAATGCTGACAAACATTTATGGGTACAAAGATTATGTCCACCACCTTATGAATTACACAAGAGTTGTTCAGATTTTGTTTATAATGTTGGTTTTTTCTTTCCCTTTTAGTCAAAATCCCTTTCTAGTGGCTGCATTTGGAGCTTGCTCTCTCACGAGGCAGTCTAACCACCAAGCCTTCCAAAAATTCGGACGTTCAATGACTGCCTCTGACATGGTTTCAGAAGTTGGAACAGCTTTTAACAAACTTTTTGAAACCTGAAGCCAAAGCAGCAGAGAAGAAGAAAAGGAAGAACAATGACTGCAAGAGTAATTACATTTACCGTAGAATTTACATAAGTAATGCACCCTTTCAAGTGCTGTAGCAGCATTGGTATGCTAGGTAGATTTTTCTTTTTATTTTTAAGAATAGAAAAATATGATTAATGTAGATATTTTTTAAGAGTTTGGAATACAAAAATGTTTTGGCTGAAATAAGCTGTAGTTGCAGATCTGTTATAATATAATAAAACTAAATTGAAAGTATTCCTCTGTTCTTTTTGATAGTTATTGAGCAATAACTAAAGTGTGAACAGCAAAAAAAAAAATGCACTTGATACTTAGATAAAATTCTTCCACCAGCTCAACTGAATTTCTTGGATTGCACCAAGGTTGTCATGTTTTCATTCTTAGACCCTCTGTCTAGAATTAGCTATTGCACTTCATTTTTTTGCCATGCTAGTGTATTAAGAAGCAAAAAGTAAGCCTCTTTGGAAAGGGAATGCATGAGAGTTGCTGTAGATTTTGAATGTAATTAGTTGCCTTTTCCCATTCCCGGTCCCAGAGGCAGTTCATTTCGACAAGACACCCCTTCCTGCAATGTCTTGGTTTGTTTATTTTTTTTTTTAAAGATTCCCCCATCACAGAATAAGGATATGCTATAGGTGTAGGCATTAAACAGTAATTATGCTTAGCTGAAAAAAAATTATTTTCTATTCCTTCTAGCTGGCCTTGACTCTTGTAGAATTCAATATGATGAACTTTGTGAAATTATCATTTGGAAAGGTACTAGGCAGGGTAAGAAACTTAGTGATACCTAACTGAACTGGTCAAACTCTCAGTGATCACAGAAGAGTGAAGTGCTTTTAAAACTCAAATTGCCTGCTGAGTTAGAGCTCTGAGAAGATCAGCGTACAGATGCATAGGTGGCTAGCTATTAACCAGCAGGAATATGAATTGAAGGAACAAAAGGCAGCTGTACTCTACCTGTACTCTCTTAGGGTCGTGCAGGCAGCCGTACACTGCAAGTCGAAGGCAGGAATAGAAAAGTGGTGGTCGGTGTTTGAGCTCCGAGTGCAGCACCTGGGTTTAGGGGCTTTTTGCTCGATCCTTAGCAAGACAGACAGGACTGCTACTGTTAGGGCCATACCTAGCTGGCTCGTTGGCAGGGCAGGTGCCTGCGTTGGCTGTAAAGGGGAAGTCGCATGGGATTTTGCACAGCCTCCCTTCTTAAATTTTTGGAAATTCAGTCAAAGCTTGTAGGGATTGAACTCCTTCGAGCGCAGGAACAAGCATATAATGCCTGTAGTTATTGCAATAGATGTTAGGGATTCATTGCAGCCACTCTCTTCCAGTGATCTAGCTCTAGATTGGAATGTGGTGTGATGCATACTAGTCAGACCGCATTCTCATCCCTTGCAATAGCTGCCTGCAGAAAGCACCTGGAATCAGAAAGGCTGCTCCGAGTATTTCCCTTCAGCCCTTTATAGTTGATATTTCTGGATGCACTGTGACTACTACCTCACCCCGATGCATTTTTGTTTTTCTTTTTAAACCAGTTACCTATTTTTAAAATAGGTTTTTAAATGTTTGCTCATTTTGGTCTATGAGGGTTCACAGACTTTTTAGATTAGAGCAACGTCTACTCAGATGGGTTTTTCTTGTTTAATTTAAGCAGTTTTGTAAACTGTCTACATCTTTGGGGAAACTAAGCTACTATTGTTTTTCCCCCTAAAACTATTTGAGAAGCCTGACTCCTTTTAAATAGAATCAGAAAGTTAAAACTGATTTTAAAACAGCTACTGGATTTCCTTTAAAAATGAGCAATTTTTTTTTGTATTTAGAACATCAGCGGTATTATAATCTAAATGGCAGTTGTAGGCGAAGTCAATCAATTAACAGAGCTCAGTACAGATTTCAACCTGCCGTGTTGGTTTTAAAATCTACACAGAAGATGTAACTCTGTTATTCACTAATGTATACAAATTGTTACAATTTTTAAACATTCTGGAAATGTAGCCGTTTCTTTTGGTAGGAAATAAAAACAATAGCAAATTAATTGTGTGTCCTTTGTTTGGTGTGTTCCGATCACATTTCCCACAGAAGCCAAGCTGACTGTTCACTGTTCATTCTAGTTTACTAGAGCAATACAGCCACTAGCAAATTTAAAATACTGACAGCATCAAATAAGCATCTGCCACAGTGCTAATGAAGGCACCCCCCATCTTCTCTAGGAGTATCGATAACCAGAAAGAGAACAGAGAAACAGCTACACATTTTATTCTCAACAATCTAAAAGAAAGGCTTGATCCTTTTGAACAGATTACTTGTGTGAATTGTATTTTCAAATGGAATTCCTTCTAGATGAACCTATGTTCTTATTTTTGTTATCTTTTCATAAATTGACTTAAAGTATGCCAGCAGGCAAGTACAAGCCCCGTATAAACTAAGCCACTAGAACACAGGTCGCCTCACGTGTAAGGCAGGCCTCTCTGCATCTACCTACAGCTGTACCATCCAGGGGATTTTTTTTTTTTTAACACAAACATGGCAGAAGAAAATAGCTAAATGAATGGGTAATAACTAAACATACTAATTTTATCTTCCCGATTCTGATGAAGAGCTACTGAGCGTGCTGCACTCCCAGTGCTAGGGAGGTCTCAATGTATTCTGTGCAAAAGCAAACTGAAAGGACAGCAAGCCTTACAGATAACTGGATACCGTCATATTACAGTTAGAGATTTCACAGGACCAAACTGCAATAAGGAAGTACTTCAAAAGCATCACCTCCTTCTACATCCAAGAGGAACACACTGTTCAAACCAGTGGGCATAAAACTAAGTTTTTTCACCCTCAAAGACAGGCCTGAGTTCTTGCCTCTGTCTTCCCTATGTTTTAATTCTCAGTGCCAGCTCAGCAAAACAAGGTGCAAGCGAATATCACATAGGAATTGGGGCTGGGGCAGTTCCTGCACGAGAACATTCCGAGGCTTATGTCGGACAGCACAGCTGCCTCCGTGGGTTTTGGGTGCTTCCACCATCTGTGCTGCATCCACACCTGCTGCCAGTCCTGCATTTACTTACCTAGTAGTAGCATCAACAGTTTTGCTCAGATTATATTGTATCTTTGTTAGCCATTCTGTTCCAAAGATTTTATTTGGAAAGTAATAGTATTTACAATTGTTGCCAAAGCAGCTGAAGTAAAAAAAAAAAAAGTCCAAGGATGAAGGATCAGCTTTTTTTCTCAGGTTGCTGCTCCACTTGCCCTCCTTCCACGATCTCCCAGGTTGAAACAGCAGCTCTGTCCTGTAAGAAGTAGTAAGCAGGTCAGTCCCAGCAGCCTGGACCACGCAGGTGTCACACACGTGGAGGTAGCTGGAGGCACAGTTTTTTAACCAAGCTTTGTACAGGAAAGCTATTAATCCAGTTAGGTAGAAGAGGTGGCGACACCATCTGACAGGAGTGCCGTTGTTACTAATAATGCTCCAAGTTGTAAAACAAACCCAGACAATTCTTCTCAGTTAAGAAGGAAAAAAACCCCACAATAGAAATGTCACCTCTTTAGCGTGGGATGCTGCGGTGTTGTGTAGCCTCTCTCATGTGAATAACTTCTGTTAAACTCAGGCAATCACATTTTCATGTTTAAATGGCTCGTATACGTGCAGAACAGCTCTTCTTGCGGCCAATACATGAGAATGTATTGCCTAACCTAGTTGATCTCCTGAATTTTAGGATAGTAGCCTGTTGCTGTACGTATCTGTAATGCAATACTGTCATGTTTTTGAAAGAGAATATTACAGCCAAACTGAGCATTTCTGACTGTTAAGATCTAGCTGTTTGACTGCAATTGTTGAAAATAAAACAGAAGTTAATATTGAAACATGACAATGTTACATGAGCTCTGACTCATGAGAGAGGCTGGAATACTACGTAGAATTTTCTTCACATTAAAGTGAAAACTGGTTTTGATGAGTTAGTACCCAATTACTACATTTCATTTAGTAGCACAGATCAGCTTGCATTTCAAGCACACTATAACAACATGAAAAGACCGGTGGATATTTTAAGCAGTTTGTTGCAAGTTCTGTAACTTCAGACAAACAGAACATCGTCTGCATTGAGCAGCATGAGAGAAGAAACCAGTGTACAGAAATCACAAACTTACAAGCTGAAGGAGAAATTACTCTTTCTACAAAACTGATTTTTGAGGGGATTAAGTTACTAGCATTCTTCAAGTTGCTACTCGCACCCTAGAACAGCCAACCCCTCCCTGCCCAGCCCCAAACCAGAGGTTCCTGGTCTGCACTGGGTGGAGATGAGGCGCGCTGGCCTCATCTGTTCTGCTGCTTTTCCTCCTGCGCATGGACTTGAGAAGCTGCTGGCTGACTTCAGCCGCACGTGACGGAGGGAGAGCGCGTTAACAGATGCGTTACCGCATGCATATCGTGGGGCTCTTATACAGAAGTTTCATGGAAATCAGAGGCTGGGTAGAAAAGAAAAATTCAAATTACTTCCTCAAGTGCTTATTTAGGCACGCAGGACCCAGCTGCGAGGCGCTGTGTTACCGTGGCATTTTTAGCGATAGCCAACCCAGGGCGGCCAACCAACCCAGCTGAGCAGACTCATGCTGAGCATGAGGGTGGCGAGAGCCCTGCTTCTGGGCAGGGCCGTGTCTTGTCGTGTGTTTGCTCTGGGAACGCGCGCAAGGAACTGCATAGCTGCATCGCTCAGTTTGTGGGGCTCGTGTGGGATCTGCAAAGGCAAGAGCTGGGCACCACTCACAGCACACCTTCAGATACTTCCACTCATTAAGCAGCAAAAAAAGCAGTTCTGCTTCAGACACGTGCTGTGTGTGCTCATATGTGCATGCATGGTTCATCTTCAGGAGCAAACTATTCTGGGACAAGCAGGAGACGGACTATGCCGAGCTTCAGGTTATTAAAAAAAAAAAAAAAAAATTGAAATAAACGGAATGGCCTGAATCCTGGCTAAGACCAATTTCTAGGACATTATTAAATGTCCGTAAATCCCTTTAAAAATAAACCAAAACAAATCTTCAAAAGGGTGGGGTGGGGCTGCAGCCTTTTTGCCAAAGAGATCAAAACAGAGTCGTCTTCTCCATGACTTTGTCTCAGTGCAGTTGTTTGGATTTGCAAACTTTCTTGACAAATAAGTGGAGCAAGGATTTAGCTATGTACTAACAAGTTAAGGAAGCAGCTGTTCCAACTTCCCACAGACTTCCTTCGCTTTCCCAGTAGCTCACCACCACTGCGCTTTGGCCCTCACCCCACTTTGTATCGGCACGCTCACTTTCATCTGAGATCATGAGACAGCTGACCACGCTTCATATTTGGTTTTAATAGGTGTGTTGACAAATGACAGCTCTCATGCTTAGCATTTAAAGAGGATGTATGCTCTCACTCCCTAATGTCATTGTGCTTTATATCCTCCCGTTGGTAAAATGATGCAAGGAGACTATGCAAGGCTCAGTTCCCGAGCGAGGGAAAAACAAGCGGTGTGAACTGGAGGAAGGGAGAAAGATGCTGGAGAGAAAGTGAAGGATTATTCTGCACGTAAGGAGCAACACTGACCCAATGAGGGCTGGAGCTGAGGTGAGAAGGGCCGTGAAGCAAGAGGAACTGGAAGAAGCAGCACCCCTTGAAGAAGTAATGTAGCACCTTGAAACCAGCAGGAGACAGTAAGCCAGTGAAGGGGTGGGAGACACCATTGGGGTAATGGAAAGGGAAAAGAACAGCAGCGTTAGGTACAGGCTCAAAGCAGAAAGCAGGGTGGAGAGAGGAGTGGTATGGGAATCAGGCAAAGTACCTATGGCTCAGGAATAGTTGGGAATGGAGCTGCTGAAGACAGAAGAGGATTTCTTGTGAGGACTTACCATTT
The DNA here is from genome assembly GCA_013401315.1 of Balaeniceps rex. Classification (NCBI taxonomy): domain Eukaryota; kingdom Metazoa; phylum Chordata; class Aves; order Pelecaniformes; family Balaenicipitidae; genus Balaeniceps; species Balaeniceps rex. The sequence goes on along the minus strand of VYZW01009231.1, from coordinate 47,848 downwards.
TTGGAGGGGGAATGTGGGGAGGGTAGAGGGAAGGCATTATTTTCATAAGTCATCTCGGTTTACTTTTCAGTTCCTCTGTAATCTAAATTTTTAAAGATTGCACACATTACTCATACCTTTCCTTGTGGATTGAATTTGGGCATCTTAGGGATTTCTGAATATTATGGAATTTTCAGTGGCTAAATAACGCACCCTTAGTAACTGCAGAAGTAGCTACAGCTTGCATGGAGACACGAGGTTGAGGAGGAGCAGAAGACAAAGCTAGCAGTACAACCAGGCAAGGGCTTAACTTCCACCTCCTGCTACTGCAGTCATACAGGGAGCAGGGCACAACACTGAAAGCTGCCAAAGGGGCACGAAGAGCAAAAATCAACGCTGTCTTAAAAAATGACTAACGGTCTCACAAAGAGGGTCACTGTCTTCTACCTTTATGTGGATTCCAAAGGCAGCAAGGTCTCCACGCAGACTGTCACAAGCCTCCAGGAGGGGTTTTCTCTCCTGCATTAACTGCTGCCTCTTTTCCTTCTGTTCTTGTTTCGGTCCTTTGGCTCCCGCGGCACCCTCCATTGGCACAGCTTCTGCTGCTTCTTCCGGCAGAGCAAGCGCATAATGACGGACCTTCGCACGGAACTTTACAAGCTCATCAATGACGTTGGAGAGCACAGCCGCGTTGCCTCCTCCCAGAGCCACCTGGAAATCAAACAGGTGGCTTTACAAACATCTGAGAATTTTTTTTTTTTTTTAAAAAAAAATCAATCAACCCCAACTCAGTAGCATACTCTGAGGCCTCGTCATCTCTCTTGGTTGTGCATCTTCCATTGTATTGGTACAATTAAAACGTCGCAATCTCACTAATTCTGGACAAAAGTTACAGCACAGGCATACTTGGAAGTAGTTCAGTGTACTCCTATACAGGACAGTGCCTATCTTGGAGCAGAGGGCTCTCACGTGAACATCACATGCTGCATAACCCAACTGTGGAACGCATCACCACAGGAAACCTCCTAGACGCCAGAAGCGTGCATAAATTAAAAAGAGATTAGACAAATTAATGGAAGAAAGGCCTGGCAACAGCCATCCGACACAGCAAGGGAAGCCCAGCTGCCGGCTCAGAGAGTCCCTCGGCTATAAACGTCTGCAGAGCTAGAGAGCGCACCAGCCCCTTACTCTGCCTTTGAGCTCCAGACCCTCTTCAAGAATCACAAACCAGGAAAATTAGGTATTTTGGCTTTAAGTCTCTAGACTACCCTTTCTCCTTGCACCTCCCCGAATCCACAGAACTTTTATCTGATCCGCCTTATCCAGTTTCAGGCACCCAACAAGACCTGACCGAGCAGCGGCCACTGCACACAGCGTATGTTTTCTGGCTGCTGCCTGGCCCCTTCCTCTCCCCAGCCAGCTCCAAGCTTCCTCGGCCTCCTCTGGCTTGGCAGAAGTCTTGCTGGTCAACACCACAGGAAGGGAACGGCCTCCCTCCTCCTAGAGGGTCCCGCTCCAGCGGCTGCTGGGACGGGAGCTCAGGTGCTTGCAGAAGAGGAAGGGCACTCCTCGGCGCTGGCACAGCCAGGCTCCCAGTCTCGCTCTCAGCAGAGAAGCCATCCCTGTTTCTCATTAGAGGCAAACTCCTAAGGGGGAGGAAAAGGACAAGCCTCCAACAAGCAAGAAAATGCCGTCACAGTATTTTATCACTAAGACAGAAGAGGGGAGCAGACAACAGAGCAGTGAGCTACAACGTACACCATGGCCGGGGGGCAAAGTCGCTGGCAGCAATGCTCAACTGGGAGCAGAAGAGCAGCTGAGTAATTAAAGCCAGAGGGGACTGTATTTAGTCACCAAACAGCAGGATGGAAATGAAAGGGAGTAGTTTCAGAGGTCCCTGACTGAAGCAAACAAAGAGGAGGAGAAGGAGGTGAGGCGGAAGCTATCAAAGGGCTAGAGTGCGAGATGCTCAATGCTCTCCACAAAGATAAAAGGCAGCAAATTCCCCAAACTTTCAAAACATGTAAACATACTAAAGAGGAAGTTTATGAGACTGAACAAGGTACCAAATCCAAATGCCAGAAATGCTCCATCGTATCCTGGGGCAGGGAAAAGAGCAGGATAAATGCTTAAATACAGAAGGGAGAGGAAAGATGAATGATAAGGAGAGCAAGAAACACACCTACAGACACCACTGCCAAAGTTCAAACCAGGCATGTACTCATGACACAAAGGCAATATCCTCTAAAAGGAGGGGCAGCTTTAGGAGATGAACCAATCCAATTTCCACGTAAAATGCTGTGCAGCCTCTCAGGGCTGATCTCTAATTTCTTCTTCTGCAGTACCAACCCATCCAAAAGGCTCGTAAGAAGTTTTATGCAGAAGTTTGGCCCTTGCCTACCCCACAGATGATCGATCACCTGTTTGCCCCTGGCCGCACCCACAATACAGCGCTCCTTGGCAGAGCGAAAGCCATCACCTTTGCTCTTCAGCTTTAAATGGGCACCACGGCTTCCACCCACCAGCTAGACTCCCCAGCAGTAAGTGGTAAGGCTGCCTAAGAGAGAAGCATTTCCCTAGACTTCTGTCTGGTTAGCGATGTCTTCTAGAAATTTCAGATGGATTCATGTGACCTGCCTGTGGCTGTCCACCCTCCTTCTCTTGCCAATGCAGAGAGAGACAGGCAGTCTTATTTTATACAACCACCAGACTAAGATGAAGCAACCCTTAGCAGTGCCTTTCTCTCTCCATCAACTACTGCAGAAGCACAGGCAGCTACATTAGACTGTAAGGCTAATTAGCCGAGATGAATCCCATCCTAAGAGCAAGAGAGACCCACAGGCTATATGCAAATATCCAAATGAAGAGGGCCCGAACGCTGCTCCCCGTAGCCTCTACATTCAATTGTTAGCACAGCGTCAGCCATGGCAGCTAGCCCTCTCACTCCCAGGGCCACCCGGCTAAGGGGCAAGAAAGGTTGGACACAGAGCTGTTGTGGCTGGTCTCGAGGTCAGAGAACAACCCCTGCACCATTTTATTTACTAGCTTGTGGCAGCCCACAGACCTTTCTGATGAAGATTTTGATTGATTCATTTAATGGAAGCTGAGAGGAAAGAGCAGAGGGACAGAGAAGGGTCTGACGTGCTGCTCCTTCCTTCCTGCCTGCCTACCTCGTGCCAACGTCTTCTGTTGACCCGGCTGCCGCAGAGAAACTAGCACAGCATGCAAAAAACAAAAGCATTCAGACACTTGTTTCAGCAAAAATAAAGATGCAGCAGGCACCTGCACACAGACAGCCCAGAATCTGGAGGAATGACTTCGACATCCAACTTACAGACAAATATATATGTTTAGTATGCCACTGAAAATGAACAGGACAAACCACGGGTTATCAGGAGTAATACACAGCCAAACCACATCCAACCACTGTTTTGAAAGAAATTTTGTGGAAAAATCCACAACGAGGCAAAGTAAATATATGAATTTATTGCTATACTGCCTGACTTTCAAAGGATTAATAAGGTTATTCACATTTTCTTATCCTCCCCCTCCCCCAAAAGAAATTTCTGCAGAACAGTTTCTCTAAAGAAAGTTTTCAACTTCTTGGTATTCGGCTCCAGATTTGAGCAGGAGAGGAGCACAGAACAGCCTGCTGGTCTCCAACACCTTGCGTCATTTTAAATGCTCCCCTTCCATACATCAGGATATCGCCTTCGCATTTATCACTCTCTTCCCTGGGCAGTACTTTGCTTTGGGCTTTTCTCTCCTTTTTTTCCCCTCCCCATTCCTACCTTGCCAAGCACTGGAGGATATGTAAGGTATTTCCAATGACGGGACCCCTCCGCCGCCCTCCCCTCCCTGCACCCTACAGTGTCTCACAGCAGAGCAGCCCCTTTCCCTGCACCCTGACTTTCTGCAGAGGAGCTGGACCCCAGCTCCCGCTGTGCAGGGAGGTCACAACCGCAAATATTCATCAGGCTATCGAAGTCAGCCTGGGTGCAACCATCAGAAAGAAGAGGAAGAGCCAGGAAAAAGCCAGACACAGAACCAGACCAACCTAAAAGGCCTCCAATGCTAACTTTTTCTTGTTTCATTCCTCAAACTTTCATTTCCACAGCACAATTGCTGCAGAAGCAACACAGAGGTATCTCAGAGAAGAGAAAAGCCCACACTTGGCTTTCTCCTATTCTACCTGCTCACATGCTCTCCTAAGACATCACAGTAGAAACTGCAAGCAGTGCAGAAGGTTTACTAAAACCATAAATAACTTTGTTACATCTGACGCTTCTGGGAAGCGTTCTATAAAACGTAACGCTGGCACTGCTACCATACATTATTACACATAGAAGAGATGTTTCGTACCTGTCTTTCTCCAAAGGACATCCCAAGGGCATTAAAAAAGCCTTCTATATAGGAAATAATGCTTCCATACACAACAGAGCTTCTAGGAGATCCAGCATCCTGTTTAAAAAAAAACACTCAGAAGAGATTGTCCAGTCAATACATATTACAGAACTCAGCATCTCTCTGTAGCCTAGGTCCACAAGGGAAAACTATTACTAATTCTATAGATCTACCTCCACCAGTAACACCTGCCCAGACGGGAACTTTCAGAGAGCTATAAAAGCACCTCACAACACAAAGGGAAAAGATTTAAGTAAATGGGGGAGGGGAAGAGCTTATTACCAGCATGCGCAGCAAGGAGAAGAGATGCGTGAAGCTGCCGTGCATTACACGCACGCAGTAAATTAGACCTAAAAATAGCACTTCTGGGCATGAAAGGTCTGCGTGTATGCAAACAAAATAAAAGAACAAAAATCCCAGCTTCAAGGGCACCTATAAAATAAATGATTAAAAAAACCCCCACAAACCTTTTTTGAGTGTCTTATTGATTTAAACAACGTGAAGACCGCTGTGAGACAGCTTATGGCGGTTTGTCATGCCCCAGTAGCACCAGCAACCACCAGCAGCAGTGATAGAACAGCATTTTTAAGAACACATGTATTTCTTTCTTTCGTCTATATTTATTTCACAAAAAAACACAATTAAAATCAAGATTAAATGATAGAATGAGAAGCAGTTTAAGGGACTAACACTTGCCAAAAAAAAAAAAAAAAAAAAAAAGAGTGATGACATACACAACCAAATTAGCAGCTGGTACTGGATTTTATCCAACATTTCCATTAGGGGCCGAGACAAGCCATAACCTAAAATTTGCAAAGGATCTGAACTGGAAGGAGCTGAAGTGGACCGCTGAGGGAAAGAAACAGGAACATGCCAACTAAGGTAAGAACGGCGAGAAAATTAAAGAGAGGAATGAGTAGTTATGTTTATGTGAATTTACTTACAACTCTTACAGAGAAAAAGTATGCACACAGTCAGTAGGAGGTAACGCTCAGGCAGCTGGGCTGCACCCAGAAAAGCTCCACCACCGCAACCAGAAATCCATGTCAGCTGCCCCGCAAATATCCCACCCAATTTGTAGCAAAGTGAGTGACAGAAGGAATTTGGGGAAAACAAGCAACAACTGGCAAAATGAGGGTATTTGTATTTAATGAGTGGTAAAGCTGTTACAGATCCCTGCTGCAAACTGGCTCAAGTTGGGGATTTGCTCAGAGAGTCATTTTGTAAAGAAAAGGGAAGGATAAGGCTAAAGGACAAAATTTAAAACCAGCACCAAAACAAGACCAGGAGGAGGGAGGATTTCTAAACCAATGAGCCAATTCAGTTATTACTATATACTGAACACTTCTTTCACAGCACAAAGATGGTGGAGATGATGACTCCAGCAATCAAGGAGCACAGCAACAAGGCTGAGCCGCTCACCTTGAGCAAGAAAGGGAGCTGTTGCTACAAGGAGAGCCAGAAGTGCTTCAGACTGTATTTATTGCTCAGGTCTGGTCCTTACCAGATGCTTCCTTTGTGTCAGCATCAAGAGATCTTAACAGGGTCTCCATTTGCCAAAAGCCATCTGAAGACAGACTCATGCAGACATGCTGAGGCCACAGTTACAATTTGCCAACAGCAGAAGCCACTTGGTCCCCAAAGCTGAACTCACCACCATGACTGCCCCATGCACCCAGGACTGCCTGCCAAAGCCCCCGCAGCAACCACCTCCCCCCCATTTCCCAATTTAGGTTGATTTCTGTGCATGGGTATTAAGCAAAGAAGCAGGGTAAGAACATAAAACCAGCACTAAAATTAGCAGCATGCCACAATGGCTTCAGGCCTTTCGAAAACCTTAGGTATAAATAATACAGGGCAGCAGGAAAGAAACATCCTTTGGACACAGCGAAGCACAAAACAATAGCCATACGCAATTCCTGCAATACAGTCAGGACAAATGGGCACCGTTAAGGTCAACAATTTATGGAGCTTTCTTTCTGCTGGTTTCTTATGTGAACAATAAACTAATCTGTCTGCATTAAACAGTAGGACAGTGGACAGCTGTCATTTTCTGATCTCTGTATCCTAACGGGTTACCTTAGTAACAGCCTTAAGCTGTCTGTTGCCATGGTGAATGAGGTCCATAATTGCTGCAACAGCCCTGGAGGTGTCAAAGTCATCTGCAAACGCAGCCTTCACGGTTACTTTTGTGTTGGCTAGCCTTCAAGAAGAAAAGGTAACATTTAAGATAAGACAAACAAGATGCCAGCAGTACGCTGAATTCATCAGCTATTCAGCCAGAGGGAGTCATCGAAAGGACACTGCCATTTCCTTCCTCGCTGTCCTGTGATGGGCGATGCTACGCTGATCAGGGAGAATACATCTTTCAGCTGCGAAGGGAAAAACTTGACGCCTGTCAAAATCCAGAGTGCTACATCCGTTCAATAAATACACTGTTAATCACAGGAACCAACAACAGCAGAGCAAGGCTTGCCTTAATCATTTAAAAACAGATGGAAAATGAGGTTGATATTAAGCACATTAAAGATTTTGCTAAGTCCTTCTTTTTCCAGCAGCCCGTTTTTCATGCTAACGGCATGCTTCTCTTCCAAAGCCACGTCACGCGCATCACTCCAGTGCCTGGCAAGAGAGCTGACTTGGGGTCAGCCAGGTGTCCCGCTGGCAGAATCCGGCTCAGAAGCAGGCGCTGCTTCCTCATCTCCCAGGCGAGCCTAATCCCAGCCCTGGGACTCCACTTGGCTTGGCCAAGACAGAAAGGTCTGGTGGGACCGTTCATGTAACAGCACCAAAAGCCAGCGGGCAGCCAGCACTCGTCACCGCAGGACCAGTGTCACCCGCTCCAGCCGCTTTGAGCGGGAAGATGAGGACAGCAAGGGGAATAAATGGTGAGCTGCAAACAGCCGCTGGTGGCATGCTCCTGCACACAGCCAGGAGAACCGGACCTCGATAGCACTGGCCCGAGGATGCCATTTCACGATAAAGCTCAGGGAGCAGGGTTGCCTGGGGAATCTCAAGCTATCCTAGTGCCTCTGGGGCTCTCCTCAACCCAGTTGTGCCTGAGTGTTTTTGCCTGGAATGCCTGCCTCCCCTCAGATAGCAGATGGCTGCTGCCCTAACCCATTCCTCACAACGCTCTTTCCTGCAAGCTTCCCCCTCTCTGCTGAATATCTACCACTTTCCTAATTAAGAGCTCTGTTTCATTTTGGTTGTTTTTACACCTAGTGATACACAAGTTGTGCCCTCCCACATGTCCCCCACTGACAATCCATTTCAACTCGCCCACAGGCCTCACGTCTCTCAGCCTTATCTCTCACCAACAGGACTTCTGCAGCCTCCTGCCAAACGACTCCCTTTTGCCAAATATCTCAACTACTTAGTTCAGCTCCCCTTCCCTGTAACGTGTTCCAGTGCCCCTTGTAAGCCTTAGTCAGTGCAGCCGCAAGCTCCTCGACAGCGAGGTGCCCACACCACAAGGAAGCCGCCCCTCGCTTCTACAGCGCAGGCCATTTTCCCTCTGGTCTTATGTCCCAGAGCTGCCTGCATGTAGTCACTTCAGGGTGCTCAATGCCCCTCCCACCCCGACTCCAGAACACTGCACTCATCTTCTCAGCTTTGTACCCAACACACAGCACGTCTCTCTCCTGGGAGATGATCTGGTTTTCCTCAGGGACTCCAAAGAAGATTCTCCTTGCCAGTGTCAGGGTCACAACAGCCGTAATTTCTTCTTTCCCTGTGACATCTCTGCCCCTGGCCAGTAACCCCTTCCCTCCTCTGCTGCACACCACAGTACTAGCCAGCTTGACTACAAGCTCACGTGCCCAAGGCGTATTACTTTCCAGTCATCTCTTTCTTCTTCAAGAAGAAGTCGCTAATGAACAGTTCTACATACAAACTGGGTAGCCTCACAACTTCAGTCACAGCTTTGCCCTCTACGTCACTCAAGAGGGGCAAAGATGCAAGTGTTGGGACAGGCACACTGGATAAATAACACAGATTTTAAAAATACAATGAACTAAGTGTAGCAGACTATGAGGAAAAGCAGCTGGCTAGAAAAGAAAAAAAGCTGCCCTTGGTGAGCGCTGGCACAGAAGACTGCTTCTCAGTCCTTCTTCTTGTCCTGCTTCTTAGACAGAACTCAGCACAATACAGTGTTTAGTCTTCTGAGCCTGTCAGCAAACTATTGCTCACATAATCACAATCTTTAAGACACAGGAGGTACACCTACCTTTCCCACAGTATGTCTTCTCTAACAGGGTCACATACCAGCTGTCCTTTTATATACGCATTTGCATCTCTAATAAATGAGGAGACTGCCTGAAGAAGGTGCTTTGCATCATCCATGCTCTCGTCACTAAATTCTACGGCTAAGAAAAAAAAAATTATTTTGGTGTTATGATATAGAGGATGCTGTCTGTCATACATAGGAACAATATTGTGAGACAATGTCATTCCAGGAAAACTTTGTTATTATTTGTCACAGCAAACTTTTCTTACAATTAATTGCATATTTAATTAAAAACTCCATTCTTCATGCATGCTAGGTGAATTAAATCAATATAAAATATAATCATTACATATGACAAAGTATAACCTACTGGAAAGGTATCAGACATTCAAAAAGTGTCTAGAAGCTGACTGAAGCAATAGCTACTTGATTTTAAATTTTTTTTTCATTACTGAATCTCTCTGTGAGGTTATTACTCCAAAGCATTTGGATTGGATATATTTCTAAGCATCCCCCCAGATTTAATTTTGCAAGACATACCTTTGATCTCACCCCTAATTTTGTTCCTATTCTAATTTAGGTAGACACGACCTGTCTTTGTAGACCTCCAAAGAGACCTAATCCTCACCACTGACTCTGTGAGGAATAAAGGCACTTAGAGTTAAAGGGCTGCTTCACCAGCATCTAAAATCTAGATGGACCTAAAATTTTGCAGTCTAGATTCTGCACTAGATATACAATTCCCTCATAATATCAAAGCTAAACCGGCCGTATCAATTTTCAAAGGTGACTATTAGAGAAAATACGAATTGCTTAAAGTCATAAGGGCATGTCTGGGATGGGATTCATCACATCCAACTTACTAACATCTAAGCCTCTTTATAGTCACTGGAAAGAAAGATAAAACCTTAAGGTAGATGATCCATCACATCCTAAGCGAAGCTCTACTTTATGATGAGATCTGCTATACCCTAACCCTGCAGTGCTTCTCTCCTACCAACCGGCAAGGCGACGTTAGCCCCCCCACTAACATGGCATCCATGCACACGGACACCCTCACCACATTCAGTTTGACCCTAGCTTCGGCAGGCAACTGCACTTCAGGAGCCACCAGCGTTCCCCTCTGCTGGCTTAGGGTTAAGGAGGCTCCCCTCACCTTGCCTACACTCTCAGAAGTGCAGGTGCTGGACTGGCCCCCTGGCACTTCTACTGCGAGCTGCCATCAGCAAGAGGCAATTTTTCTGTTTGTACAGTAAGACGCAATTTTCTGTAGAAGAGCACTCGGACTCCACACAAGAGAGCTCACCCAGCTTTGGTGAAAGTTGTGTCTACCAAGGACAGGCCTAAGTTTAAATGCATGCCTTCCCACAGTATCACACCAGAGTTGATTATTTGTATCAAAGAGCCAGTCGTAGCCAGTGCAATATTGATTCACCATTTTATGTCTGACCTCTGCGCTAAGGTACATCCAAACTACATCTTGCAGCGTATTCCTAATCTCATTAGCATGGAGCATCACCTGTAGTTTCCACAGCAATCTCACCTCTGGTCCTGCACACATTACAGCCAACTGCTTTGTGCAATTACCCAACGCTGCCCAGACACAGACTCTCTAGAGCAGACAGTCTGAGCAAGGGGACAGATTTAAGAGGGCAGAAGCAGCCAGATGCAAGACCTGATCTCAGTTCCATTAGCCTAAATCCCAAAGAAGCCTAACTGTTTAAACAGACTTTCCATAGGGTTTACCCCCGTATAACTGAGGCGTAAGTCTGGACCTGTATTTGTCAGATTTTCCATTTGTGTGTAATTAAAAATCTGCATTACTGCCTCATTAACACTGGTTTTAAAATTAAGCTTTACTCAGCTTTTAAAAAGACTGATGTACAGGCTTTTAGAAAACAGTGAGATATCGAAAGAGATTATTTATATCCACTAAGATTACTCAACTGATTACCCTGGTTACAGGAACTCCGTGAGGAATACTTGATGAAAGTTTACCCTGATGAAGCCCGCTTTGATTAAAGCCATTCTTCTTCCCCGATTCACGGCACTCTCCTAAACCACCGCCTGCAGGCACTGCAAACACACAGCGCGGCACAGGCAAGCCCGGCTCTATAAATCTTCTCCATACTCCCTACTCCTTCCCTCCTTTGCCACGGAGGGCATCAGCGCTACATCATCAAATTACAAACCATATGTTTATCAGCTCCAACAAGTAATGAAAGACCAGAGGGACCAAAGGGTTATGATTCACTCAGGTTCACAAAATCACCAGACCGGTTCTGGTGACCAAGACAGCGCTTTGGGGACAGAATCCCGCTGCCTGCAGCAAGCTCACAGCCCCTCCACCTAACTGCAAAAACAAAGCCACTGCTGATGAGATGCAAGAGGAAAAGCAGTGCCTCACAACGGGGTCCCGCAGGGCTTTGGAGACAGCACTTCTCCTTTTAAGCTGCACCCAGGAGCAGCCTGGCAGGCACGTTGGTGGTGGGGCACCATGCTGCTGCCTGCGGCACCTAGGAAAGACCTTTTCCCAACAGCCCCAGATGGGACAAAGGGTGGTGATTCAGGCCAAGAAGGGGACAGCCAGAGGCATCAGCCAAAGCAGAAGGCCCGGATCATCACCACTGCCCCCAGCGCTCAGCTTAACCCCGAGCAGCTCTGCCCCACCAGCCTGAGCAGGCAATGGAGCAGAGGGACCCCCTGCAGAGACACGCTGTGGAAGGATGATGTCCTGCATCAAAGCCTCTTCCCTCTGACCTTTCTCCTCTTCCTCACAGGCAAGACATCCAGCCTTATCCTCCCTGCGACAATGACTGCCATGGGAAGGGGCCCCCGCTCCCATGAAACACATGCACCTCCCTGCACATGCCCCTCCAGTCCTTGCCCCTCTGTGGCTGGGGCAGTTTGGAGTCACGTTTGTCCCCAGGTGCCCGTCAGCACACACGCAGGCAGGGGGTAGCCCAGACCACAAAAAAGGCCCATTCTGAGCCCAAGATCCACGTAAACCACAGCACCAAGCACAAGCCATTCCCAAACTGTCAGGTGCTGCCCTCATCTGCAAGCCTACAAAGATCTTTTACGGGCTTGATTCAGCAAGCGCAGTAACGTCACTCAACCCCCCAAACCTGGATTTTAGCAAGTACAAAAGGCTCTCCTTCACAGGTAGGATGGCAGGAATCATCACCAACAGGTTTAGGCTACGAAAACCTTTTTAGGAACACACAGAAAGTGCTTGGGATCTCACTTCTAATAAAAATACTTCAGAAGCAAATAGCAAGACCAGAAGGAGTGCAGTAAACTTATCTTTAGACCAAAGTGAATTGATAGCAGGCACACAAGCTGACAGGCTGCATAGTAAATACCCGGCTCAGCACGGACTGACTCTGGCTCTTTATCAGACAGTGAATAACTGCACCCTACCTCATAAGGTGGAGGTGGCAAGCACAGCAGACCTTCGAGCAATCCTTATCTGCCAAGTGGCTTGCTGGCACTATACTCTGACATAACACCACTGTATCCTTTCATCAAAACCACCTATATTTGCACAAGTAGCCCTCTGTTTTTATCACAGGAAGGTATTTAACCTGGAAGTAAGGCAAAAAAAGGGTCATGTCCTTCTCGCAGAGAAGAATGCAGCCAGATGACATGCAGTGGAGAAGGCGTGCAAGCAGCCCTCCTCTGCAGGGCTCCAGTGCCATTCCTTGCAATACGATAGTATTGTAGGTGTTAGCCTTTTTTCTTCTTTTGTTTTAAATACATATTTGTTCAAGACTCCCAAGTGCCCCCAGTTGCAGCCGGGGAGCCATTTATGTGTGCACAACGTATTTCATCTCCTGACAGAGACCCAGAGGAAACAGCCAAGTGTGCCACTGTCCTGCGGCATCACCCCAAAACAGCCAGGCATGCCACCATCCTGCCACCTCACCCCGTGGTGGCAGTGCTCCCCACTGCCTGCCCCCTCTCCTGCTCCAAACAGGGGCTTGTTCAGCAGCAAACCTCCCACCTGGATCCACTCCTCCCTTCCTACCATAGTGGAGGTTGGCAGTTAATAACCAGCAGTCTCTTTACTATCCCATGCTTTGAAATATTTCAGGGATACATGGTAGTCCCGATGCCTTCAGCTGCCTTAGGAAGAGGCAGTTCCACCGGGAAGATCAGACGGGTGGCTCCTGCAAGCAGCTAGAGGTATTAATACACAAAAAGACTCCTCAGTCCAACGGCTGCATGTCTATAAAGGCTTGCAGCACGTTGCACACTGACAGACACCAGCAAAGCCACAGAGCCTTAACCACACCAGCTCTCCTGGTCACACTGCTAGAGGTGCTTTATCTGAGGCAGCTAGAGGCCCACTGAGATAACGCAGCAGCTGTCTCCCTGTGCTCCACCATCCCCTTTACCATGCCAGGACAGCCAACAAGCCAGATGACCCAGCAGAGGTTAGAGAACTACCTGCTTTTGGCAGGCACAAATAAACTGGTAAAAATGCTATCCATATGAAAACCTCTTCCAGTTCAAAGTAGCATCTGCCTGCTGGAAACATCACGGTGTAGACAGGGAAGCTGACAAAATCTCCCACACCTCTCCTCACCAGCGGCGTTTGCCAGGCTAAGACAATCATTAGGTTATCAAGCGCTGGCGTAAGCGAGCTCCACTGCACCACAGAGCTGCTTGAACACTCAGTAACTCCACGGGACAAAAAATGATAACACAGCAGGGAGATAAAAAGTTATCAGCAAGCCCTCGTCATACCCTACGGGAATGTAAGGCAAGGCTAGATAAGTCTCCAAAAACAGCTGATCGTGACTGAAATACAAGCAACTGCAACAGATGCAAATCAGAGATGGAGGCAATTCATTAATTGAAAGTGCAATTAATTGAGAGTTGCAATTAACTGCAGCTCAGGAAAGTATTTAGATGAATGGTTAAGTACTGTCCTCGGTAAAGATGCTTTTCTAAATGTGAGCTGAAGAGCAGCCCCGCAGAGCACCACCAGCCTTTCCACCTACCAGAGGGGAACCGCAAGGCACCGCCGGGAGAGCTCGCTCCACCACTGCACCTCTGTGTCGCCAGCTTGAGAAGAGTGTGTGGAAAGCCATGCATATCTCAAAAAATAAGGGTTTTTTTTTTTCCTTACCTGAGCTGTATCTGCTGCGCAGACAAAACATCCTGAATTGATCCGATGAAAATTTCTTCAGGAAATCCTAAACACCACCCACAAAAAGACAGCTTTAGCATTATACCAAACAATTTCTTCAGGAGTTGTTCCACCCCTTTACACCAGTTTCACAGCATATTTCAGACAAACTAACATGACAAATAATCCGTCTTTGTAGTTTAAGATAGGCATAAAGCTTTAAACTGTAACGCTGGTTTAAAGTCTAAACTAAACAAAATCTAATTCCATATAAGATAGATGTGCACACATATACACAAGATATAAATATACACACAACGCCAAATATAAGACAGTGAAAACCACTTTGTAATTATGATCAAACATACGCTGTATAAAGACCTTTGCAAAAAAACCAAAGTGAAATTACCAGACTAAGATTGGGATACAAGCTTGCAGGAAAGGACAGCTCCTGAGTTTTGCGAACTTTATTAAAAAAGAAAGATTTCTTGAAAAAGAAAATAAGTGTACCTTTTTCTGCAGGACTAGAATATGAAGGAAAACAGGGAGTGAACAAAAATATCTTTTTTTTTTTTAAATATTGCTAGAATTTATCTGTGTTAATTATGAAACCTCATTAATTTCACCATAATATTTATCTAGCTTTACAAATAATTTGCTACAGTAAATAGTAAATTATTACTATTACTGCTAGTGTAACTAATTTATACTAATAGCATAAATAACTATTGAAATTCTTGGAAAGTACACTGATAAAACATCCAATCACTTCCAACTCTGCTCTCAGCAAGGCTGGACACTGTGGCAGTTTGCCTGTGAACACTGCATTCCTGCCCTTTTTTTTTTTTTTTTAAATTTGCAAATTGGTGATGGTAAGTTTGTAACAGTGAAGTGCCACTGAAATACAAAAATCACAAGGAGAAGTCAATACAAGTGAGAAAATATGGAAAGTGTCATTTGCTTAAAGACACACATTTCAAAATTTAGCTTCTGCTACCAGACTAAACCAGCAAAGGTAGCAAAGTGTCAGCGTGTGCCATCTCATGTGTGAAAATAAAAAGAATTGAGGCAATCAGGGCAAGCTAAATTGAGAAATAGACAGTGAAACTAAGTTTTGGTGGGTGGGTTTGGTTTGGTTTGTTTTTTTTTTTTTTTAAATAAACTCTATATAACTGAGTGTACCCAATGTGCCCACAAGCTTTATGCTAATATACAGAGGTAGAACAATGTGAGTAAAGTACAGAAATAAATTCGAATTTCAGAAAGGACCATCAGAACTGGAAAAAACAATTCTGCATTTCATTAAAAACTGAGCACAGAGAAAGTATCACTGCTCTTTCAAAGCAGGTTGCTCGGCTGTGTGTTATTGCAATGTGCTTGATTTTGGGGTCAGAATTAATAGCTATTTAAAAAAAAAAAAAAGAAAAAAAAAAAAATCGCAGAACAGGACAAGGGTGAGGGAAAACAGGGCACCTGGATGAAGAGGACGCAGGGCAGCCATGCCGAGGTGACGGCCTGGAATGCAGATGGCCACCAGCAGGACCAAGGGAATGCCGCAGGCCCTGTCCTGGACAGGCCTTCCCTATTTCGGAGCGGGCATAAAAACTTCCACATAGGGCTTAACTTTCAAGATGCAGGAAGGCTGTATGGGAGGAAGTTTGTTTCACTGGACTGAAAATTGCTTACAGGGAAGGATTAATACTTGTCAGCTGTGTCTAAGGGCAGAAATGAAAAGCGGAGACCCACAAGGGAAAAGAGATGGGCCTGAAGTTTTTGTTTTCTCAACACAAAGAAGTCCCACTGCAGACGTGGAAGGGAACGTTTCTATACGTTATTTTTAACTGCATGCATTGCATTTGTGGTTCGTTTCTCCACCCTGTCCACAACATCTGCTGAGACTCGGGAAATTTCTGTGAAAATTGTGAGCAATGGGTAATTTTCCTGGGGGAGACAGGGCTTAACTCCACCCAGACAGCATCAGGAGAATTAAGAATAAAGCAGCTCATATTGAACTCCTTTTTAAAGGGATTTTAATTAAGTCTTCTGAGAGAGCAAAGGGGAACATATGTGCTGAAACAGCCTCTCAAGCTTTGTCTAAAGGAAGGAAGTTACCCACTTCTACCAATAGCTGCCAGCCATCCCGGGAGCCACCCTAGCACCAAGTACAGCTGTATCGCACACGCCCGGCAGAGAAACCCTGCTCTGGGCTACACCAAAAACCTTTGGGACACAGTAAAACAGGACATATTCACATGACTTGTAGGTACCGAAAGATAAAGCTCTCTGTGCGTCAGCAAGGTGACCGTATAAAAATAAAGAAGAATATGAGAGACAGCTGGCATAGTGCGGTTGCAGGACACCCAATAGTGTCTGACACTATGTCCCACTTCACCTTAAAGCAGAATAAGGAAAAACATCTGCTCTTTTCTAATTCCCAAAAGCATATGCACTATTAAGAGCAGACAGATGAGAACCCATCACTATAGAAGAGAATCATTTAGGTTGGAAAAGACCCTTGAGATGGTTGAGTCCAACCATAAACCTATAATGCAGAAGTCTGGTATTGGGCACAAACACTGCTCCTACAAACGCCCTCAACTCAGCATGATCCATGTTATAAGCAAACCCTGAGTCCGAGCACGTTTCCTAGATCCAGATCTGCAATAACATGTACACCAGCACTACAGAAACACTCCACTTCAGGTCTTTTGCTGCAGCATAAGCACATAGTCCAGGGTTTTCTCAAAAGAGGGGTGTGATTATATTTACATATTACAAACATACATTACTTCAATTCACAGAAATTGATTACCTTAATTGTTATGTAGTTTTTTAATGACTTGGACATTTTTTCTTGACTTCCTTTAATATGCAAGTGCCCTAGAATGAAAAAAAATTAATCAGGATAAATGAGCATGCTTTTGAAAGGGGAGTGAATGAGAAAGACTGCACTGTGACACTGGAAACGCTGGAGGCAGCATATGCTGTGATGGATATGCACCAACCATTTCAATGCAACATGTAACATATTTTTCAATAGCTTTGCCTACAGTCCTGCACACCTCTCCACCCTCAACTTTGGCTGCGTGAATTTTAAAACACAGGAGAAGAAAATGTTTAAAAAAAAAAAACAAAACCAAACACCACTACCATGAGCAGAGACATTAATGAGGAAAAAACAAAAAGTCTCCCTGCTCAGAATTGATAATAAACTGATAAAAACAACAAGCAAGGAACTATTTTTCAATCTTCACAGAGAAGTACCTTACCTGTTCACCTTGTCTTTCCAGAAATATTTTAAAGACCTTTAAAGATCTTCCAGCGATCTCACATTACAATACCTCAATTTTCTGCACTTATTACTTGCTGGTGGCTGTTACATTGGTTTTTTTTAAATCCAAAAGTTTATTGTGCTGATTCAAAATAACTTACATGTAAAATGAATTTTCTACACATTCCCTATTTCTCCAGGCTTTGGGAGACTGAGAAAAAGAAGGGGGAGGGAGGGATGTAGCTATGATGCCTAATTTGAGTTAGCTTATTTTAAAATGCAATCTCTGAGCATTGCTAGAGCTTTCAATAGCCACATAGACTGTCGGTTTGCAGGGCTGTGGTACATGAAAAAGGCAGTAACCATCTCCATCGCATTTAGGAGAGCACGTAGAGCTCAGCTTCAGGACTGAACATTCTGTCAAAGCAAGACAGGAGATGGGCAACCTCAGGCTGTACGCTCCCAGGCCTCATCCGCGCTAGCCACAGCACCACCACTGACGGAAGACATCAATTATTCACAGCACCAGACAGATGCTGAACACGTAGCCAATAAAGACTACTCAGCGTCATTTCAGAAATGTTGTTAAAAGCCTTAACTGGCTTCTCCTAATGAAGGGGTAATCCTGTAAATTACCAAGCACCCACAACTAACACGCAATTTTCACGCCCTTCACGACCTGCAGAATCCAGCACTTAATTGTACTTAGAGGCAGATTTTTAAGCACGAACTTTTCTTACTCTTTAATACCACATCAGCGCTCTGCATTCTTTCAGATTTGGCAGTCCAGCGTTCCCAGTGCCTCAGAGTGCTCCGCAAGGATCATGCTCCTGCTTTTAGAGGTGGTGGCAGAGGTGGCATTTCTTGCTCAGCAGCCCAAGCAGCTGTCTGAATTTTGTGCTACTCTCCGCACAGCGCTGCTTTTGCAGCCTTGCCTGGAACCCACTCTCTTCCACAAGCAGCTAAAATCCCCATTACGCTGCTTATCTGGATACAAAAGCAACATGCTCAGGCCTGGCAAACGGACATGAAAAGCATCTGGTTTCACTTCTTGGCTATTTCTAACAATGATTCAATGCAGTGGGGATTCTTCATAAGGCGGCTATCTCCAGTCCTACCCTGACCACCTGGAAATTAAAGTTTGCACAACACACTCTATGGAGAGTAGGAAAGAATCAAGAGATCTATGGATACAGAACCAGCTACAGCAGAAATCTATGATCAACCCAAAATCTTGTTTTCATCGTATTTGTCCTGGCTGCTAGCAGGTGAAGCCATTTTCGCCACTGCGTGGTTAAACTCAGGGCCCTCAATAAGAACGTTCAGGCTGTCACAGGCACTGGACACCTGCAGCTCTTGCAACTCAAGTAAAACTCACAAATTTCTCCTGGAAGAAGGGGAAGAGCCTGGGTACGATTATTATTTTTTTTCTTTTGCAAAGGTGCCTAAATATTGACTTACTTAACTTTAGGCAGCCAAGCTTAGAATAGTTTGATTGTGTTTTCCTAATAAGGTACAGGTAACATCTGAATTTGAAATAATATTCCCCTTCAAGAGTTTCAGCACTTAGAATGATTTCATTAAAGAATCACAAAATACAAGGATTTTCATAACTTTGGCTTGGCGCTCTTCCCAGAGTACAAGTAGTCTAAAAATAAAATCCTTATAAGAAGATTTATCCCCAGTGCAGGGATTTTCTTCCTCTAATGGGGATTGCTCCTCCAATTCTGAGCCTGCTAAAATTCTGAAGTCTGTTACCAGAATAAATTGTTTCTGAAGCTGATTCATTTGCCCTAAATAATTCACACTATCATCCTCCAGCAAAATTTTTTGACTTAATGAATGTAATCTGTCAGCTCCTAGAGAACCTCAGTGTACAAATTGCCCTTGGAGTTCTTTTCCCTTTTTATTTTTTTTTAAAAAGAAAAACTGACTCCTCTTTAGTTAGTTAGTTTCAAAGAATATTTCCCCTGTAGTTTCAATTCCAAGCTTGAAAAGTCAGATTCACTGGTTTTCAAGGGAAGGCTCCACCTGGCAGTAACCAGTGCATCTCAGTGGAAGCGCAGAGAATTCCCCAGCACTTCAGGAGCAAAGCACACACTGGGGGATGCACCAGCCTCTGGACAATTGCTATTGATTTATAACAGGCTCTACACTGAGAACTGAAACTAGAACTCAATATTCATCTTGTACAGTACAAATATGTATAAAAAAGAAAGCCCAAGTCATTCCCAGAGCGGAGCACAGGCTTAGCTCTGTATCTCTTACTCAGGGAAGCAGCTCAAAGAGTTCACCAAGACATCTTGCACAAAGTACTGTTCAGCAAGAAGAGAGACTGCAGATTTGAACGTGACTTTCTATTGACTTCAATTCTTTGAAGACTACCCAGAACCACCACGACTGCAATAGGAAGAACAAATTTCAAGATTTCCATCAATGGGAACAGCACTAGTACCATCAGACAACAATGTAGTTCAAAGCAGCCTACAGCACAAACTTTGCCGAAGCACTATTGTGCAAAGGCAGCAAGGAGCAGTTCTACACAATGCCAGGCAGTATCGTATGCTGAAGATCAAGCGAGTAAAAGACACTTGGGTACAGTTTAGTCAGGCATAACCAGTGAGGTCACCTCGGGGGGAAGAGACAAGGTCTGTGACATCCTTGGGCTACATCAAGTCACTCACCCTCCATAGGAAAGCAGAGAGACACTGGAGTTGGTCAGAGCGCTAGAGAGGGTTAAGGGACCATAGTGATGAGACCTAATGTCTCCACTTCTACAGAGACAAGGGGTGAGTGACTTGGTCTTCATGTAGTCCATAGATGTCACAGACCTCCTTGTCTCTACCCACCAGCAGCCTCATTGACCATGCCTGACCAGAGTAGACCAAAGCATCTGACTCACTTGGTCTTCAGCACGAATCTTGTTTCTCATACCCATCACTAGGCGTAATGCTACTGGTGGATAAAAAAGGCTTCCCAGGAGAATTTAAATAGTTACAGGTACACGAATTGCGCACACAGAACGTCCAGTGGTTGGCTGCTGCAGCAGAGTGTCTGCCTGCAAAGCTTCCCCCACGCTTCAGACCATACAAAACATCCCAGCTCAGACATTTCTCTGCAGGATCACAACTTTGAGAGCTTTGCTGGTTCATCAGTTCATGTATCTTAGCATTCTCTCCATTCTTATTTTCCACTAGTACAGATGTCTTTTCTTATCATGATTAAAAGCCTTTCACCGTATTTACAAACACAGGCTATTTGATTCGGCTTGCTACTGAAAACTTTTTTTTTTTAAGCCAACAAGCAACCGGTCCTGAGACATGTTGGAGAACAAGACTTGTTTATTCTGTTCTCAATGCTTTTAAAATGTTGCAATCAGCGACCTGCCCACCTGCCACCTCCACTCCCTGCCTTCAGATACTGTGGGTTCTGGTTCTAAGACAGCAGGAATTTCTGGTTTTAGGAGGACTACATAAACACGTATAGAAAAGATCAACTATTTTCACTCTCTTCCCACAGGACTGTTACAAAACAGTCCTGCAGGACTGTTACAGCCAAAATACAATTAAAAAAGAAAGCCTATCACAAAGAGTACTCTCAAATTTTGAGGAAACTCAAATGAAAGGGAATGAGATTCTACAGGAAAAACTCTTCTTTCCACATTTTTAATTAGGACTACACACTGTACATGGGCAATGCATATACTGTTATTATTTGGAGATCTCCCCAGATGAAATTCAGGAATATTTCACTGTAACTGCTTTATTAATAAAGGCATTCATTCTACAGTTTCAAGATTCACTCTCACTTATATTTCTTCACTTAGTGAGGACAGGAACTTGGTCACTGTAGTAAAGCATCTGTTTTCATACCATATAAATGCCAAACCTAAAAAACCAAACCCCTATATTTGTACAGGCCTCTCAGGTGACTACTATTTTACTTACCAGAATGTAAAAAGTAATTCCCCCATTGCTCACACTGATGATACACCTCACACTGTGCAATTTCATTTTCATGATGAGGAAATGCAAGATCTATTCCACCGGTATGGATGTCCAGCTGCTTTCCAAACACTGCACTGTAACAATATTTTCCTGATCGGTAAGTAGAACACTACAAAAGCTTTTTGCAAAAGAAATGCAGAAAAGAATAAGATAAAACATCATAAATTTGAGTGTACAATTTAATGGTTGCAGTTTTAAAACAAGACTTTACACAGATCTTGGATACCAAAACTGCAGCAGAACTTGTATGGACAGGACCCACATTTGCCCACAATTAATTCTTAGTAGGACCCATTATTTTTCTAACTTAGATTAAAGAATGGCAAGCAGGACATCTCCTTTCCTTGTTCTGCTACAGTTTCAGTATCAGACAGCTACCTTCATCTGCAACCTAACAACTTTGAAGTGATTAACATCTCTGTAAATTTAGTATTACTATTCTTTATCTTGTACTTTTTCTGTAAGAATTCAGGCAATACTGCACACAGTCATGATAGAAAATACTTAGTCCTATATTGTTATAATGTCCAAAGAAAGTGTCAGTGCCTCTGATCTCCCAAGGCCATTCCTCTCATCCCAACAGCCCGGCTGCATCTGTGTGGGTCACCCACAGGCTTGCATGGCACAGGCATCTCTGCAAATACTGGTGGCTGGAAGCAAGGTATTCATGTGGCAATAGGACAGACCTAGATGCTTTCTGGTTAAACACCAGGAGTCAAGGCTGCTGTGCACTGCTCCAGCAAGTCCCTGCTAGGTCATGCTGGGCAACTTAATAACTTCATTTTGCCCATCTGTTAAACAAAGACAGCACTTACCTACTTCACAGGGAGGTAAATCAATGCTAACTGCCCAGAAACCAGGCACACTCAAGCTGGGGAAGATGCAAGGTCTACACAAGTAGAAAATAAAAGGCAAGCCACACACACGTGTGCATGTGTGTGTACACACAGACACACACAGTCTTTCCATACGTCACGTTAACAAGTTGCTCCTGGTAGCTGGCTAGATATTAGTATTTTTGTCCATTTGGGACAAAGCGCCCTGTTAACACCCTGGCTCACGATGGCTCTGCAGAAGCAGTTGGGGCACAGCAAGAAAAGAAAACGAGGAGAAGAGAGGAGGGAAGAAAGACCAGCTGTTGCCATTTCCCAAGCTCGTGCCCCTCCGCTTCCTCCTGTCTGCTCCAAAAGCAGCCTAAGCACAGATCATCGCAGGAGTGGCGCTGGCTCATGCACGCCTTCCCTTGTGCCATCTACAGAGGAGCACTGGCCACCTGCCGTTTCCTCCAACAAAACCATAAAGAGCTGGAGAGAGGGGAGAGACAGATCTGCAAAACGCTCGGGGCAGGAGGAGCAGCCCATCTCACCACAAGGGAAACTCCAGAGCGGAGATCAGACCTAAGTCACAGCAGCTGGTTCCCTCCTCCAGGGCTGCATTAGAGGCCAACGCCCTTCTCATTCACCTTCCCAAGGCACACTTCAAAGACTTTTCAAAATCAGTTCACCTAGCTTACTTAAAGTGCTCTAAGATCTTTGGCAAAGCAGACAGGTAAGGAGGTATTGCTTAAGATGGGCCTTGGACAGCTGACTGGGACAGCAAAATGTTTTAGCTGACTTACCAACATAAGCTCTGCATTTTCCACAGTCCAAGATTACTACACTTATGTTTTGCATGGATCAACTCTTAGCAGGAGCCTCATCCAGCCACAGTAGAATAAGTTTTTACAGAAAGAAATGCAGACTATAAACAGCACCGCGTTAGCAGATAAGCCGTTTTGTAATTGGCATTTCTTACCTGTGCATTTCTGTCACAGGTTGCACTTAAAATACAGCATGTTTTTGTGCACTTCAGTTGCTTTAAGAACTGTTTCACAGTGCTGAAACTATTTACAGACAGAAAATCACCCTTATAAACGCTTTTCACAATCAGGTAGTAATGACTAACAACCCCAGGTGTACCAGCAAAGCATATGAAAGAGAAACCTGAAGCACCTTTTCCATCTACTTTCAGCTTGGGTTGAAAACTTCAGTTAAACAGGGCCAGATCTAAATAATTTGTTATTAGCTTCCAAAAAAAGATCTGAGACTGATGCAAAACTAAGTACCACTATCAATCCTTCAGGAGAGAAGATTTAAAGTCTCTTTTTTTAAAAATACAAATTAATAGATCATAAGTTAATACAGTGCAGGACAAAGGGCTACCGTCCTGTGGAGAAAATAAAACTCCAAATTAAGAGCAAATTAATTCAAACTACAAGCAAAACACTACTACGCACGATTCACATCATGCCCACAGAATATACTCCCACAGAGAAATCAGAATATTTAATACTGTGGCTGACTTCTAAAGAAAGCTGAATAACGCTTAGATGATTAGCATGAACATCCACAACTGCTGTTAAGATAAGGCCAGCAAGATCTCATACACTCGCTGGAGTCAGGATGGAATCCCATACCCTGTCCTCCTGACACAGCACGACATGCTGAACTAGGTCTGATGGAGACTGCAAGAAGCAGAAGGGAGGCAAATGAAAGAGCTACCGTAACTTCCACTAAAACTTTAACTTGAACTGAGTAACCAAAAGACTTGCTAATCAACTGCGTGATCCTGCACAGCATATTTTAAATACCCAAGCCTGTCTCAAGGGAAGGTGCCAAAACATAGCAAAACAGCTATGCCATTAAGGTGGAGCAGAGTTTGTTTGGGTCACGTGTGACATCCCAAATTGCACAAGGTATTCACATTAAAACTGGTGCTTTCTACTGATCAGAAAAAACACTTTCCATACTGCTGCTACCATTGTACTGTGACTGAAAACAACAACCAGCACTAGATATAAAATCCAAGAAATCTGACCTTGATATTGTGGAACACTCAATGTGCCATCCAGGTCTTCCTTTTCCCCAGGGAGAAGTCCAAGATAGCTCTTGAGGTTTGGCAGCCTTCCACAGGGCAAAATCTTTACCATGTCGTTTATCAGTATCAGCTACCAAGAATAAGTGATTTGTTAATGGGATATGTCTCAAAGAGAAAAAATGAGCAAATGAAAGCAAGTCGAAATGCACATTTAGTGAACTACTCAGATTTTAATCTCTTTTGCTCAACTTCTTTTCCTGCAATTTTCCTCCCTTCACCCTTATACAGGGCTTCCAGTTTCTCAATCAAGCATTTGAAAAAAAATAATATGTTGAATTAGATTTCTGCAGGATAAAGAGATGGATTCAAGATTCTTTAATACATCCTATCCTTTTAGTCCTTTTGGCCTTCTCCGGTTTTACATCATTCATTTAGTTACTTAACAGCCAGTTTCCTAGGACAAACAGTTTGCACCGCAGCAGAAAAGGTAACAAAACCAACCCAAACCAAAACTCACAAACAAAAAAAGAAAACCCCACAATTTTTTCTCTGGGACACAGATTTCTGGTTCAGATTCTATAGAACCAAGAAGAGCATGGAGATGAGAATTAAAACTATTCTAGGACAGTAGCAACCTTCCAGTACCATTTTCACCAATGGCTTCTCTACAAAGGTCTCCTCCCCAGCTGTATTTGTTGCTTCCTTCACTACACAGCCAAGGATGTAGACCTTTTTGCCACAGTACTGCAGAGGAGGGTTTGTCTCTGCTGGCTCCTAACCCCCGGTCGAATACACACCGCTCCCTGGCAGGAGCTACAGAACAGGGTTCTGGACTCTGTATTTTTTTGCTGACAAATACACGACCTCGCATTTGACTGATGCAGAACAATATACCTATTTGGCTTGAAGGGATCCAGCTTGGCAAGCAACTCACACTGTTTTAAGTTCCCTTATTTAATACCGCTCATCTGTTTTATCAGCAGTTGACGCTAGGTTTACTTCTTTCCTCTGCTTATTTCAGATCGCTGACAAAACCACAGTGTATCACTGGGTCTGAACCAATCCCTGGAGCATTCCAGTGTCAATACATTTTAATGACGATTCGCAGCTATTTTTAAGAGATTTATTAGGTGGTCATTTTTCTTGAGCCATTCCGCTTGTACTTTATAGATATTATACAGAGTCAGTTTTTATTCAGAACATCATGCAATATTAAGGGAAGCACATTACAAAAATCCATTATACCTGCTTCATCATTCAAAATTGATAAGAAATAAGGGGACAGAAATATAACCCTAGTTTTATCCACTGAATCTTCATCTTGGCTCTTTCACTAGTTTGCCAAGCTCTGGCTGACCAGTATCTGTTGACTCTTTTGCCTTTTTTTTTTTTTTTTTTTTTAGCAGTGTACTCAAAAGAAAAAAAAAAAAAAACAAAAAAAACCAAAACCAAAACAGAACTCTTCACCTCAGTTATAAGCAAAACAACAGTCAAAATCTTTAGAAGTAACAGTAAATCTAGTTTTAAGTGACTTGAGGGCAAACAGGGTAAAACACAGAATCAGTCACGGTTGAGGCTGGAAGGCGCCTCTGGAGATCATCTAGGCCAACCCCCTACTCAGAGCAGGCTCAGCTACAGCAGGCTGCCCAGGACGGTGTCCAGCCGGGTTTTGAATGTCTCCAGGGATGGAGACTCCACAGCCTCTCTGGGCAACATGTTCTTGAGTTAAAAACCTTTTTTACTCTGAGGTTGGTTATTAGGTTTAAATGGAATTTCCCGTGTTTCAGGCTGTGCCCATTGCTTCTTGTCCTGTCACCAAGCACCGCTGAGAAGAGCCTGGCTCCATCTTCTTTACTCCCCCCATCAGGTATTTGTACACATGGGTAAGATGCCCTGAGCCTTCTCTTCTCCAGGCTGAGCAGTCCCAGCTCTCTCAGCCTCTCCTCACATGAAAGACGCTCCAGTACCTTCATCGTATTTGTGGCCCTTTGCTGGGGTCTCTCCAGTATGCCCATGTCTCTCTTGCACTGGGGAGCCCAGCACTGGAGCCAGCACTCCAGGCATGTCTCACCTCATGCTGAGCAGAGAGGAAGGATCCCCTCCCTTGACCTGGTGGCAATGCTCTTCCTAATGCAGCCCAGGAGGCTGCTGGCTGCCTTTGGAGTCAGTAACTGCCTCTAAATAACTGTCGACAAAACGCATTCCCTCTGCGAGTTGTAATGCTGAAACAACTCCAGAGCAGAGCTGTGAGAAGTTTCTGGCTGCGATTCACCTGAGCATCAGCCTGCCAGGCATTTTCAGTAATTGCAAACAGATTTTTTTCAATGAAGAAGTATTGAACTTCAGTGTGCAAGGGATGCAGGAGACCTGCATCAAATTCTCCAATGTGGAGACCTGATCAATCAGACCCAACTTGCAGAAACTACAGAGTGGCTCAGCAATCCTGCTCAGCAGCTGGACAACTGCAGCAAAAAAAAAAAAAACAAAACAGCCAAGGGTATAGGCACGCTCTAGCACAGCTTATCAAGAGATTGCTCACTCTCCCACAAATAGGCAGCTTATCAGTAGTCCAGCGGTCAGTAATGAAACAACCAAATTCATCTGGTTAGCATGCATCAGAAGGGTTCAACTGCCCAAACAATAACATGGTAGATGACATTTCCCTGTATTTACCCTTGACTATCTCACTGCTGGCTAGTGCAATGGCTGAGACCACCACCTCACTATGAAGTTTGTAGGTATCACTCCCAAGTATTTAAATAAAATTAAGAATCTTAATTGTTCTAGGGTACCAGACCAAGGTATAAAGGGAACCAAGTATGAAAAGAGACCACCAATTTTCATCTTGCACTGGCAACAGTGAGTGCCTCAATAAATAATTGGGAAAAAAAAAAAAAAAACCATGAGGTCTTAATTAATCAAAAAGCTAGTTATACA
The DNA here is from genome assembly GCA_013401315.1 of Balaeniceps rex. Taxonomy (NCBI): domain Eukaryota; kingdom Metazoa; phylum Chordata; class Aves; order Pelecaniformes; family Balaenicipitidae; genus Balaeniceps; species Balaeniceps rex. Next base: position 21,029 of record VYZW01009231.1, on the reverse strand, counting down.
CAACAGGTTAGAAAACTGTTTCAGACTGTTGAATGAAGGTTTATGCATAGATACATCATGAGTTCAGACAATGCATTAATACAAACAAGTTGGTGCCATGAACATACCTGCTTCATCTAGGGTATCAGGATAAATAGCAGTTAATACTCCATATCTTTTTCCCCAAGACTTAACATCAAAATAAACATTGCCTAATAGAAAAGAAATGTTTAGTTTTACAGCAAAGATGGGGCACATTCATGATGAAGAGGGAACATTTCCCTGAAAGCAAAACAAAACAAAACGCCCTTCAATTCCCATTTGAAATTCTGATTTATAAATTCAGAAATACTGCAACAGTAGCACCACGTTTCCACATTACCAGCTTCTGAGTAACCTCACTGCATGTGCTCATTCTGCACACAGGATAACTTTGGATTCTGGAGATCTCCCCAGGTTCTTCCCTGCCCATGCACAATCAGCAATCCCCGCTCTGACTGAAACATAGCCTACTGCTACTCCAGTTATAATGCACTCGAACGCTTCTACAACCACCAGCTCTGCTAAAAAAAGATCCACAAATTGTGCTTTGCAGGCACATCTTTACAGCACCTCCTGTTTAGAGCTAAGAGGTTCCCCCAACTCTCTTGTAGAAGCCAGGCCAGGACTTCCCCACAGGAGCTTACATAGCAGTTCATTACAGTAAACAATTATATTAAGTAGTGAGCTACATTTAACTTAGAAATTGAGTAATAGTTGTTCTGCCCACTCATGTCATCACAAACGAGTTGCTCACACCCTGTCTGTTAATCAACAGAAGGAAAGCCTGGCACAGGGTATCTCATCTGATCCCAAAACAGGATTACTAAGAGCACTGATTTCCTGTACCTGTGCTGAACAAGGAGTTGCCTTGCTATAAGCCTTACCTTGCGAGGTTGCATAAGCTTGTCCACTAGCAATTATTGTTTTTATAAAGGAAATTATCTGAGGAATATTGTCAGTCACTCTCATATATACTGTAGGAGGAAGGACCTTAAACAAAGAAAGAGTAACATCTCATTAGCCTGTATGAAACACACTGCTGACAAGTCCCTTCACCCTAAGAAACAAATTTTAAAGAACATTCTCCTCAATTTTATCTTTCAAAAAAAAAAAAAAATGTTGCAGGTGTCATAAAAAGGTCATAAGCAGCATTTAAGATAATACACCCCCAAAAAATAAATTGAGGGGTGGCAAAAAAAAAAATCCACTAATTTTTCCCAGTGGCTTACTCCCTGCTTCTGACAAGTATTCTGGACAAGAAACCTGAAGTCCATGAAAGAATATTCAATGTTTCATATGCTTTAGATCAGGCTATTTCTGCATTATAGTAAATATGTATTATCTGTGAACCAAGGCTCTATTGCATGGGGCAAAAAAATCTATGTTCCTAAAGAAATTTAACTCCTTCATTCCAAATCTAGAGTTTGCTTCACCCCCCATTTCCTTACTCAAAAGGTGTGCAGTATCTTCCCAGAAGAATGAAAAAGTAAATCAGTACCCTGTTTCCAAGCAACATTGCCACACAAGCAAGCAATTTATTTTTTCAGAACAAACTGTCAAAATCAGATTCCTTACCAGAAGAATTGCTTTAAAATAATCTTAAATTTAGAGGCTCAAGTATCTGTACCTTTAAGGCAGCCATATCTTGTTTAAAGTCTTCTTCATAAATACGAGCAAGAGCTACTGGTGATATATTCATCTGGAAAAGAGAGAAGCAGATCAGTAAATCATAAATCAAAGTAATGATATAAAATATTGCAATCTTTTATCAGACAGTTAATAGCTAATTGGAAGACTTAACGAGCCCCCAAGGTAAAGAGTCAGAAAGCGTTATTAATCCAACATTCATGGGGAAGAGATGTAAGTTATTTATAACTTAAAAGTAGTATTTCATTTATGCTTCTGAATTGCCAAAATATTAATACATATCTCATAAGCAAAAGCAACCAAAGATTAAAATAACAAACTCCTTCCCTCCCTCATTATTTTCCTCTTGAGAGGGTCTTCCATTTCCAGTGACAAGATATACTACAGTACACGGGACGCGAAATTCATTCAACTTATTGGCAGGGGACACCTATACCACCTACATGTCAGAAAGACAGATCAGAGACTTGCAGGATGAGACAGGATATTAATTTCCAGTGATTAAGAAAAATAAGCTATTGCAGCTGATCATGGTTACTCATAGATCTCATCACAATCAGGGGAAATGAACTGAAAGTCAGTCGCACGCTTGCCAAGCGCGGCACTTCTCAAGCACCTTATCCGCATTTCTCATTCACAGGGTGACGGACAGGAACAGGGATCCTCACAGAAGTAACAAGAAAGCACAACCCTTTTGGAAAGAGACAACTTGCACATGACAAGATACTTGTTCTCAAATATTCAGAAGAGGCCAGACCTTGAAAGATGCATGACAGCAAAACCTGCCCTAGCAAGCAAAAGCATGATATCAAAGTGTTTCAAATGCGAGCTTTTACATCTTCTCTGAGGAGAACCTACTGGGGAGAAGATAACATATTGTCAGTCTCTCCAGCTTGCAGATAACAGAATCATTAACAACATAAATCCAGTTTCATCACTTCCAATTCATTACTAGAGCATCTTTAAGGGGTCTGCTTTTCAGAGCACAGGTGGGTACCACTACTTGGACAAGCTCCTGGACAAGGCAGGAGTTCTGGTGAAGACAGACCAGATGCTCATCCAGCAATGAAACGAGGAAGATGCTCAGCACTGAGAAACGAAGGCATGTTTCTGCCTACAGACCAGAGAGAGTGCTCTTCCAGACCCCAGCGACAGGACTCATCTCCCTAGATGGCTCAGCTGCTTCTTCAATCAACAGAGAGACAAAGGTGCCTATAGGAGGAAGATGGGGAAATTCCTCCCGTCCAGACAGGTGTTCAAAACACGGAGACTCATCTCTCTCAGAGGACCACTGAGCGCATGCAGCACGCTCATCAGAGACTAGATGCCCAACTTTCATGTTTTCTCTAGATGAATCCCACCAAAGGATGGAGAACAAGCTCAGGCATGTGGATCCTACCACTGTAATGCTTCAGGTACAGAGGTCCCACCAACAGCATCAGGCTGCTGAGGTAGAGGCCTTGGCCATCCAAACAAAATGTGCAGAGCAGAGCAGGCATTTCAAAAAGTCACAAGAAAAGCCATGAAAAGATTACTTCATAGAACCAAAGAATGCAGTAAATTAACACAAATTCTTTTAAAACATGATGTCATTTCCCCCTCCAAACATAAAATCTCCATAGTGTTCTGACAATACAGAAAAATTTTAAAATGCACACATATAGATTTAAAATTCCTGGGGTTTTGGGGTTTGTTGGGGATTTGGGGTTTTTTTGTTGGTTTTGGGGTGGTTTTTGGTTTTGGTTTGTTTTTTTTTAAGATGGCCTACTGCCTTAGAAAACTGCAAATAAATGGACTAAGGGAACACACATGTATTTCTACAGGAGCAGCATGCTAGTATTTGTTTGAAATGCAGTGCCCTATATTTAACTGCAATAGTAACTGTTTACTTAAAGATGAAATAAAAGTGACAGCTGTCAAATTCTCTGGCTCCAAGAAACTAGCTTAAAGCTTGCAACTGCAATTTGATCCAACACATTCATTTATGATCTAGAAGACATGAGTTACAGATTCTAAAAACAAAACAAAAAATTCAAAACGCAGAATAAAACACAGAATACATTCTTAGGGTCCAAAAAGCATTTCCGGAAAAAAAAAAAAAAAAAAAGAAGAGAAGAATTGGAATAATCATTCACCAAGCTCAGCTGGTAAAAAAGGTCTGATTCAAATCCAACTGAGAACCACTTATAGCCCCAGTCTTATCAAGACTTACCCCTACACTCAATGTCAACTTTCATGTAGGTGATGAACTCGGACAAGACTGATAAAGCTTTCCAAGGCGCTGACGTTGCAGCTAGATGGTGCTCGGCACCTTTCAGGAACCACCCTCAGCCTCCCATCTGGTAATGCTATATATGCTACCTTTAACCATCAATGGCACACAACGCTTCTCCAGAACACAGCCAGAAGCCTACTGGCTGCTAAGTTTTGGGTTGCTTTTGGGATAAGATACTCTCCAACTGTGCTGAGGATTCACCCTGGCTTTTTGTTCCCTGCTGGCCTCCCAGGCAGGAGGTGAGGGCAGGAGGACCCCAGCCACGGGTGCTGTAATGCAGCCCTCCCTGCCTCCCCCCCTCACACATCTCTGCACCCATTTACCTCCACGCAGCTCTCGTCGCCCAGCCCTCTGGACTCCCAGCCCCATTACACCCATACTAGGGGACCAGAAACCTCAACATTTAATATCTACTAATTAAAACGAACAAAACTCAACAAAAAAAAACAAACCCAGGTTGATTTTCCTATGTAAGTAGCTGTAGAAAATACCAAGAGTTTGGGCCAAAGACTGCAGCAAACACCTACCTCATTGGCTCTTTTTATTATCTTGTCATCTATGTCTGTGATCCCCATCACCATGATAACTTCAATTCCAAAAAACCTAGTCATTATCCTTCGAAGTATATCAAACCTAACATAGGAGCTGGAAGAGAAAAAACATGAGCTTTTAAACATGCAGTAGTAAGAATAAACTTAAACAAAAATAACCAACAACACTAACAGCCACAGGGACAAGCTAAATACCCCAACACTTGCAATCAAAAGGTCTTCAGTGCACAAAGTGCTTTTCCAAAACCTGTTACACCACCTGCACAAAAGTCAAGCAAATTTCCCTTGAACTGGCCTACCCTCTTCTGGCATTAGTGACACATTACATCAAATTTTCTGAGTTTTGTTGCATCTCTTTATTCAAGCACCGAAGTGCGTCGGAAGCTCCGTGTGAGCCAGGAGACTCTCTCAAAGCAAACAGTACAAAATAAGACACGCAGATCAGATACTCTTGAAATACATCCCTGGGGCTCTGTGTATTCTAACAGGTTTTCAAAAGCCACAGGGCAGAGGAACGGGGAGAAATAAAACAGGGTTCAAATGAACTTTGCTTAGGGTTGAGTAACAACTACAGCTACCTGCCACCAATAAACTGTTTCATTCACACACCACCACAGATCTTTTCTGATAGCAAAGAAGAGCTGCTCTGTGGGTTATTTTGTTTTATTTATACTTGAGAATAAATTCTCAAAATTATTCAGGCTCTTTGCCACAAAACAGAGTATTTAATGCTGATAGATTGATGTACCTACAAGCTGTACGGGGCTGCGGTAGCCCCTTCTGCTGCTCACAGACTCTCCACGTGTAATTCTCAGAACACGCTTTGACTGAGTAAAACCCAATTATTAGGTGAGATATGAGAAGGTGACTAGAGGCTCTGGGTCTGCCCTGAAAGGTGATGAGAATCCTCAGCCTGCGCTGGCTTTGGAGAAAACAGAGCCCGAAAGGAGACTCACAGACCTACAGGTTCCCATTTCACCCACAGCACCGCACGAACTGCAACTCCCGTGGCTGTCAGAGCAAAGACGTGCAAGCAAACACTGGAAACGGATTTGCAGCCTTCCCCTTAGCTGCAGGGACCAGGTGATGTTAAGGTTCAGATTTATGGATGTGTAGTATCTTGATGAAGAAAAATACTTTTTGTTGTTGTTTGCACTATACCCACGTTGAAAAAGGCTTTTTGAAAGCCTGGCTGCCAGGGAGATAGTTTTTAATGAATACCAGCTCACTGGGAGTAAGGTTCATCTAATGTGGTGACACGATTCCCTAAGAATATTAAATTGGTCTTTGGACCCTGTTCAGAGGAACAATGCCAGCATCAAAAGCTTGATATTAGATTTAACAGCCCCGCAGTCAGAGTTCCCAGAGCAGACGCAAATTTCGCACTGTTCCCTCTCCTCTGATCTTCCAACTGAATTGATGGAAGAAACACTGCAAGACCAGAGCAGATCTCCTGCAACCTCAGAAAGCAGGGTCCTTACTGCTTCAGGACTGAAAAGAAAAAAAAAAAAAACAGACGGTCAAAATCAGGGGGGTGGCAGAACAGGCACAAGGGACTGAATGAAATCTCTTCTCGTGCTTGGTTTTACTCTTATTCCCAAGCATTCAGCCAGGAACCTGGATGCCAGCCAGGCTGCAGCTCACACCAGCACGATCAAGGCCAGTCTCAGAACTGAGGGAAAAGATGGCATTATCTGCCCGTCTGATTTTTTCTTTATATAGAATGAGTTTTGGATGTTGCACTGAGGCATACAGAGCACCTGTTTTGAAGACTGGAACCACGACATACTACAGAAAGTTGGATTACTTAGAGAAATGAGACCTCTTTGTGGAGGGGAAGGAGGAGGGGAGAAAAATAATAATGCCATTATTTTCAAATTCTTCTCAAGGATCCCAAGCTCACTTCCATTATTCGTTTCTGCATTATTACCTGCCTCATTTGTTGTGCTTGCCACAAGTCAAATGTAAGGAGAAGGGGAAAAAAGAATTCTAGTGATACGGTAACATGGTGCAAGAGTACAACGAAACAATGGTGTTTTACAAGAGCGACATGGTAGCAACAGCCATCACTCCATCTGACTTCATGCTCTTTCCCAGTGCATCTCCTGGCCTGTAGACCCCCATCAGGAGCATGCATTTCAGCTCTGCTTACCAAAGCTCTACAGTTGGACCTAGCTACTGAGAAAAAATAGACAATTTAAAAAAAAAAAAAAATATATAAAATCAAGAGCGCTCCACCATTCTGAGCAACAGGGTGTCAACACTGACACGTGCAAGACCGCAGACATTGGGAAGGAACAGCCAGCTCCTCACATGGTGGAGCATTTAACTGATCAGAGAAGAGAGGAAGGTCTTTAGCGCAGGCATCTTGCCACGCAACAGCCCTACGGGTCAACACGTGAAGGCGCTAAAGAGGCAGCAGAAAGAGTGTAAGACAGCTACTTATCTGCATGATACACCGCTCCAAAGGCAATATTCGGCCCTAACTGTTCTTTCTTAAATCAGCAAGTGAAGAGGTCACACCCAGGTGGCACAGATGTATGGCAAACCTCCACATCAGGAAAGCTTGAAATTGTTAGTTTAGACACGGGATAAGAAGAGATGGGTAAGAGAACAGAGCGAGCAAGGCCTTCCTACTCCCTCCTTTAATCAAAAGAGCCTGAAGGCAGGAGAACAAGGAGGACCACTGACAAAAACAGACATTCAAAAGCCACAGAGAGCTGCCAGACCAAAAGGTGAAATTCTCCACCTCTATAAACATTGTGCTCTAGATCCACTGTACCCCTTAGGACGGGAGCACTTCTGCAATTCCCTCCCCTCTTACACCACACCAGGGAAGACAGGCCCTACCGTACAAGTGAACCTCGACTAAGTGACTACGGGAAGAAATTTATTAGCATCTTTTTACACAGTTGCTCTCAAGTGATGATTTTAAATTGTAATTATTTCCAGGGTAAACTGTAACATAGCCTGTTTTACAATAACCATAGATTTAAATACACAAATTGCTATGAGGGTTTTTTTAAATATTAAAGCTCCCCTGAAGGTACTAAGTACAAACAAAATAATTCAAGATATCGTTCTCTTGATTTTTAGATCACCAGTAAAAAGCTAGGTTAGTTTATGCTAAGACTGGACAAAAGCAAGGAGGAAAAAGACACCACCACATACACACAACAGTATAGCAGCGTTTATAAGGAGAGGTTGCCAACAGTATTTTTACATGATCGGTATTTTAAAACTTCCCTTTTACAGAAAGAAGGAGCAGTTGTGCAGTACTGCCATAGCTCAACACTGAGCAAAATTCAATGCAAGTTTCTGAATAAAGTTGAGACAGGACCAGAGGCTGTGAAATGCCCTACATTAAATGGGAATTACTCAAATACACAGCGTCTGACCTTCTTGCAGATGGCAATTATCTGAGAAACCCCTGCTCTTCCAAGGAGAAGGTGCATCTTGGTTCTTTTAAGAATTAGGAGACAGGAGCTCAAGAGCAGCTGAGCTGCTGCAAGTCCCCTCAGCTTCAGAGGAACCTGCAGGCACCCCGCGTCTCTTCTCATCAGGTGCATTTTAAAACAACTGGCAGCAACCTTGTCTGGTGTATTTAAAGTATTTTTTTTCAAATTACTTATAATGAAGCTGGTTTATTATTGTAATTATCCAAATTACCTATGGAGAAAATGCTGTGCTGTTTTCGTTTGGTGGGGGTTTTTTTTTGTTTTTGGTTTTGGTTTTTTTTAAACACAGTAAGCCACTGAACCATTACTATGCAAAAAGACCTTTAAGCTACCTGGCCTTTCTGGCATTTTTAAATATTTGTTAATATATTATTAACATATTAATAATATGTTAAAGATATTTTAAATATTTAAATATCTGTTTTTAACAGATACTTTTATCTGTTAACCCTAAAAGCATCTTTTTAACAGTCAACCCTGAACAGCTTTTCCTTGGTGCTGACAGTGTCCAGACTCAATTCGAGGCAGGACTATCATTTCACACGGACAAGAGGCTCCGCTCCAGGACCCCAACTCCTCCGCACAAGAGGTCACCTCATGCCGATACGACCTGAAATAACCCACCCTTCCTAGCAAACAAGTGCGTGTTCTTGACACTTTTCACCCCACAACTCTCTCTTTCTGGACGAGCTGCACCAACAGCCCCCTCCGCGCTTCCCGAGGCTGGGGCGGGGGGGAACCCAAACAGGATTTTGCCGTTTGCGCGGCACAGGGGGCGAGGTGCAGCGCCCCGGTAGCGGCTCCCAGCGGGGCCTGTCACCCGGACACGGGGCCTGTCACCCGGACACACGCTGCCCGCTGCCGCGGTTCCCACCCGCGCCGTGCCCACGCAGGACGGGACGGGACATTCCCCCCACCCATCGCCGCGATTGGGGACGGCCGCGACTCACCAGGCGTGCCCGAGGTGTGCCTGGTCGTACACCGTCGGCCCGCAGCTGTACCTGCGCAGAGGGGAAGCAAACCGCACCCGTCAGCCCCGGCACGGCCGGCGGACTCGGTCCCGCGGCACGGCCCTCCCGCACCCGCCCGCCGCGGCGCAGGGCGCTACCAAGTCGCCACTCCTTCCGCGGCCAGTACGAGCGGCTCCTTGCTCCGGCTCCGGCTGTTGTAAGCCACGATCCCGCTCTCCCGCCCCGCCGGCGGCACCCACTCCCGCCGCNCGCCGCCGCCGCTCCACGCAGCATTGCCACAGCCCCCGGCCGTGGGCGGGCGGCAGCCGGCGGCTCCGCCTCTCCGCGGGGAGGGGGCGAGGGGAGCGGGCACAACCCGCCGCGCCTGTCGCCGCGACAGCCGCGCCGCCTGTGCCGGGAAACAGTAAACGAGCGGGGTAGCTACAGCCGGAGTGGCAGGGAGAG
>VYZW01009231.1:1347-11634 GCA_013401315.1 Balaeniceps rex | reverse complement strand
CGGGCAGGGGGCGTGGCCGGGCTCCCGCCGTCGCCGCCACCTCTGGCCGGGCCGCGGGGTCGACTCAGCGGCCACTGCCTCCCGCGGCGGTCCGGCCCGGCCTGAGCGTTCCTCGGAGCGGCCCCGCGGTGAGTCCGGTGGGCTGGGGTGCGGCTGGGGAGCCCCGGGGTGCGGGGCCGGGTCTGCCGGCTTGGGTCGGGTGGTCCCCCGCTTGAGCTCGACCGAAATAGCGCGTTCCCAGCCTTGTACTTCAGTGCCACTGCACCAGCGCGCGGTTGCTCCTTGAGGTTTTTAGTGGGGGTGTTCGTAGGAAATATGTGATAATTTAACAAAACTATCTCTGCTGTGTCAAGTCGATGTGGTCAAACGGGGGTGAACCCATCTTACGGTGCCTTACAGGTCAGGGGAACGGCAGGCAGCCTGTTAGCCCCTGGAAGAAAAACGTGGTGTGACGTTCCCAAGCTGGACTTAATAAACCAGAGTCTCAAAATATACTTCTGCACGCCCACCTCCGCCCCCTTACTCCCACATACCTGTGTGAAGTCCTACCCGACCCGGATATTTTCAAAACCAACATGAACTGCTGCTGGGTGCTCAGCGAGGTACCCTGCGCATTAGCCGGCTGATTGTCAAGGTCTGCTCCCTTTCAGGGACAGGACACACAAAGGACATGTGCTTTCTGATGATGCTTCTCTCATCTCATTGTGGGGTTTTTTTCTTTCTTTCAGAGCATACCAAGGAAATGGAGCTTAACTGGCTGCAGTGCCTTGATCCACTTGGGAAATGATGAGCTACTTAACTAGAGCGAATAACAGCATAACGGAACAGACATAAGGGTGCCAAAAGTCTTTTTTAACTAGCACCTCGTTTCCAAAAGTAACTATGAGCAGGTACCAAGGAAACAAGTGAGAACTCCACAAGCGTATATAGTATTTTCCCTGCTACTCTCCCAGCTTCCAACCAGACGACTTCCTCAGCCGAATGCTTTGGGGTTGGTTTCCCCTCCTTCCCCCCATTTTTTTTACCCTGCCTTGGTAGATTGGTCTACCATTAAATTCCCTGGCCTCTGTGAACCCACATCAACTCCAGCCTTTGGCAAGGAGTCCTGCAGGTCTACTGCCATTTTTAGGAAGCATCATCTTGGCACATGCTGAAGTTGAAGCCTATTAGCTCCAGCTGCGGCCACGCTTGCTCTTGTACAAGAAGAGGGTGAACCATCGTTTCCAGCGCATGCCGTCTGCCCCGCTGCCGACTGTCTTTCTCTATACGAGCCTCTAAGCAGGCTGTTCAGAGCAGAGCCTTTTTGGGGTCTCCCCGACCACTGCGTTAACTCGCCTACTGAAGCCTCTTGTTGGCCTCTGGGAGGAAGGTAATACCGCACCCTTTCTTGACCAGACGCTGCAGGGCATAGGTCTGCCTGTGGTGAACTGCCTCACAGAAGTCTTTGCATTGTTTCCTCTTCCATCTGCCAGGGGCAAGTTTGATAGATTTTTCTCATATGCAATATGATCATTTAAAATCATTGCTTTTCCATAATAGTAGATTGTGGTCTACATCTTGCTTCATTTTAGAGAGTATCAGATATAAAGCCCTACCAGTGACAATGTTTTCTTTTTTTCTTAGTATGTACTGTCCACAATATTTTTCATTTAACAATCTTAACTTTTTGATCAAGTAAGAAAGCTGTTTTACGGGCTTGCTAATTTGAGACTAGCTGGGATGAAATTGAAGATACCATCTACTAACCTTTGTAAATGTTTGCTTTATATGTTTCTCAGGAAGCTTCACAAGCCAATTATTTCAGTTTCCATAGTGAGCTGGTTTTGATGTCTTCACCGTTCAACACGCATCCTGTTAAGAGTTGTCATTAACTCTGTTGTCTTCTTTGTTCTGTATGGTGCCAAGCACTTTGACAGAGTCCAAATCAATACTAAGTATAACAATGGATGTTTTTTAGCCTTAATTCCAGGTTTAGCCATCGTGGATGAAACTGCCAACAAATCAGAAGAACGTTGCAAGAGCTTTTTCTTTCCCCGGTGCTTTCCAGACTGCCTTTTAGCTTTTGGTCCAGAAACCTCTATGTCCTGCTATAAAACATTATTTTTCTGAGGGCAGGAAAGGCCACAGTTATTATTAAATGCCTGAAATAAATTGTTCACACTTTAGATTTGTTTTAATGCAGTAGAATAAATTCAGTGGAACAATGGAAAGTATTCTACACACACTGAAGTACTAAAAGAAGTTTAAAAAGTTTAAAAATTAAAAGAAGAAGTTTAAAATGAAAAGCATTACTAATCCTGATGGATGAGAACCATAAATTACGCATCTTAAAAATACTGACAGACATTCTCGGAAACAGTCAGTCTGTAAGCACACCTCTACTTACTTCCGATACCCTTATTCCCAGCTTGGGACATGTGGAATGAGACCATACTCATCTACCAGAGAGGCAGAATGGCAGCAAAGGATTTTCTGCCTCCATCAGGAGACTCATCTTTGCTTCCACCTGGAGTGGAAGATGCCTTTAGAGGTTGCCAGGGTACACCTGATTGATACCAGGCCTGGGCCTGCTGTACTCCTGTTACTTCTGTATTTTCTGCTGAATAGCTAGTAGGAGATGTGGTCTGCAGGGCGGCCTGTCTCTTAGTCAAAATCCCACGGAGGTGTGTCTGTCTGAGCTTCAGGTAAACTGCTGCTTTAAGGCAGCACCCGTGTATTTAATATTGTGAGGTCATTCTTCTCACATTCTTCTTAGGAGCCGTTAACACTAAAACTTCTTAAATAAAAACTGAACCTCTAAGGTGACCCCTGAATGCCTTAGAATAGGTTTACATATTTTCTATCCCTTCATCTGCATATGCAAGAAGATGACGTTTCCCCTCTGGGCTTGATCAAAAGGGAAAAATCTGGTAGAAGCACAGCTGTGTGTTCTCTCTACCAGCAGCTCTGCAAAACTTCTGTGGTGGGCAGGGAGGATCTTTGGGGGTCCTGGCTCCTCATGTATTTTCCAGTTTCCAGTCCCAGGTATTCAGACCAGGACTCCCTACAAGATTTGTCTCCAAGAGGTAAGATCAGTGGGCAAATCCCAGAGTGTGTTTTGTATCATAAATAAATAAACAAAACTTAAGCTAAAAATTCATTTTTCCTCTCTATTTATTATTAGGAGATACATGCTTTGTAAGGTTTTACAGTTTTCCCCCTATTGCTAAAGGTGTTGCATTTTTCTTCTAAAAAATTAAACCATGTCGTCTTAGAATTGTTGACAGAGGGAAAAGGCTGCATTTGTTGTGTTATCAAGAGCATGTTTCCAGTATCTGTGGCCCTTCATGTCAGATTCTAGTTCAGGAACCTGGCAAGAAATCTGACCCCGAGAAAAGAAGGAGGAGAAAGGTTGTAAAGACAAACTACAAACCAAAAGCGAAGCTGAGCTAAATCCACTGCAGTGGACTGACTTTCTCTTAGCATTCTGTAGTAGTCTGTAATAACAAACACATTTTGACTTACCTTTTCTAGTCCTTTCATTTTTACAAAACCTAGGTGCATACCAGTTTGTTTAAGAATCTCATTTAATTTCTAAAAGGAGAATAAAAATTCTCAAGCTTATTACAAATGCTTGACTCAGAAATACTGTAAATGTTGAGTGGCCTTTCCCCCAAATATTCACAAAGTAAAGAGTACATTTTATAAAAGAGAAATCATCTTGAGATACCTATTCTAAAAGAGTGATTCTGGGGAGGTGAAATAAAACTACAATGGAAATTCCGTTGGTGGACATAAAGAACAAAATAAACTTTCCTGCTCTTACCAAAAGCCTAGTAGGCTGGACCCTGGGTTTTTAACACCGTCTACTGTTGCTCAGACAACCTACCCATCAACTGCTCTAACAAATGCTGCCTGTTTTTCATCAGAAGTGTTTGGGTCCTGCGCCACAGTTTACAGAAACAAGCCTGAGGGTTTGTATGAATTCAGGCAGGGGCTGGATTGGTCTTTCTCAGTGGTTTCCAACTGAGGCACATCTCTCTTGAACTCACTGTGGGAATGCGGAGCCTGTGGAATAAGCTCCCTGTGATCTGTGCTGGCTCCATGCTGGCACAACTCAGACATACTTTTGCCTTGGCCTCGTACTGCAATCCACAATTACTAGTTCCAGTCAGAATTTTTCACTCACCTTTAATGCTGGGGCTGTTCAAGCTCACTAGGCGCAGCAGGTGCAAGAAAGAGATGGCAGCAGCCAGAAAACAGACGTGAAGAGAGGCACTGAGTAGTGCAACAGTCTCAGGGCAAGCAGAGGAAGAGATGAGGAGCTGTATCCAGTGAAATACCCATTTTCTTAAGCAGGACTCAACTTAAAAAAAAAAAAAAGACAGAAAGTTAGGTAAGTGTTTGGGAAGTTCGTGAAGTTCTTGAGCCTTTACTGGGAAGCAGAAAAACGGCCAACTCAGCTAGATTTGTTTTCTGGATTTTAGAATCCATTAATCCCACAGCATTTGCTGACATGAACAGGTATTTCTGGCCCAAATATCTGTACATGGTGTGCACTGTCCAGTGCACAGACAATGCATATTGCATGAAACTGTGAACTATGACTTGCCTGCTGGTCTTCATACTTGCAAACCTCAGCTCTGCTCATCTTGCATGTTAACCTTTTGCGGTTTTGTTTCAAAACCTTCAACCATAAGCAAAATGAACAGACTTGTAAAATTCTATTATCATCACCCAGGTAAGTATGAATTTAGCCTCATAAAGAGTAAACAGACAAGCAAAAGAACCCCATATGTAACTGTAGAAGGGAGGGATTAAGCTATTAAATGGTGAAAAACAGCAATTCATTAGAAGGAATAAGTCACGATTCGTCTGTACCTATGAAGTATAATGACTAATGATCAGAAGACACTGTATTTTCTAATAAATAGAGACACAGCTGTAGTAATTATGTAGTATTTCATATAGTAATATTCTACTAAGGCAGAGAAAGAGAAAGGAGACAGCCAGAATTTCTTATACCAGCTATCCTCATATATTCCATATCTAGATTTGTGGAACATGTTTGGAGGTTTGGGATTTTATGTTCCTTATATTAAGAATTCTGAACTTTATGTTGATGAGATGGAATAACCATAATGACTGGAATATTTATATGTATATGAAGTATATGTTACACAGTATTACATATACATGATATGTATGTTACACAGTAGATGCCCAAGTTGTTGATCTGGTTATAGGTTCCCTGGATTCCCCCTGCTGTGAATTTAGATCTTTAGTAAGGTAACAGCCTTAAGAAACTTTTGAAAAAAGCAGAGATTTGGGTTTCTAAACAGGAAAGATTTCTTGTAATCAGAACAAGGGGGCTTGGAAGCAGGAGGAGGAGGAGTTAGATACTTGATCCTCCTGTGAAGTATAGAAAATAGGAAGAAAATGAAACCCACAAGTCTCTTCCTTCTCTGACGCGTGACAATCATTCCCTACACTTCTACTTGTGAGTGCTCCACCAGAGTAAGAAGCAGGCCCCTAATGCAAAAGAACAACTGAAACTCCATTCAAAATCTCCCATCTCTCACCTAGTGCAGTTCAGAGGCAAGAGGCCAAAGCAAAAAGAAAGCAGAGGAGGAGGAGGAGGAAAAGCAGCGGAGATGGGCAATGGGTGCCAGCTCCACATCTTCCAAAACTTTCCAACCTGGAGATGTACACATACACCTGATTTCCACACACCCCCCGCCGGCTTCCTAAAAAGATGGCTAACATGCTGCTGAGCCTAGAGGGGGGTGCAGAAAATAGGTATTTCTGGGTACCGGTATATTTGATTACGGCACTACACAAAGCACTGAGAATCATCTTTGGGAACTGTGAAAGGGAACCTTCAAAGCAAAGTCCGATGATGTTTTTTTTCAGTCAGTCTTCTAGCAACATATGAGAGGCTAACAGAGGAGGATCTAGTAGAAGGGACTTTTAAGAGGCAGGTGATACCAAGCTCTCCATCCTCAGTGCATCCAAGCCTATCAATACTTTTGAGCAAATTACTGAAGCCTAGCAGGCCACAACTGCACTTGAAAGTTGTACCTTCCTAATTTTTTTTTGTCTATAAGGAGGAGGGACAGAAGTTTCACTTAGTAAATTAGCAGGTACTTTTACAAACTGATTTCTTATTTGTATGTGAAATTACTACTGTGTGTGTAGAATGGTGGTTAACTTTTTTGCAAGAATGACTCTTTTCTTGGGACTCGTGAATTCTTTTCAGATGTCTCGCCTCTACTGAGTCATAATTATTGGCTTGGGTTCTTACACCAGCCAGGGGACTGTCAACTACCTTTAATTGCTGACAGCGGCTCAGCTTCTTCAAGACAAGGGTGAAACAGGCTGTAACTACCATGGTGGTGCCAATGATTTAGAGTAGGTGTTCCAAGTCTAGTGCTGCCATTACACAACTCCCTCTCAATGCCACCATAAACCAGCGCACACAGGTCCAGAAACACTGGCTTGGAGCGCTGCCTAGATGCCGTAGTACTCATCAGCATTTACATACTTAAGATCTCAGGTTTTTGAGGTTTACATCAGCAAGTACAGCAAGTCATGGAAACAGAAAATGAGGGGATGAAAAGAATGGAGAACTTACAGGTATCTTCAGAAAACAAGCAACTGCCCTCTGAAATCTGCCCAAAGGAGTGGGGCAGGGTCAGTTCAAAAAGGGCTTAGTCTATGCTATGGAAGACCGGCTCCGCTCCTCCGAAGTTATTTTGGTGCTTGGCTCCCACTGGAGGGATCGGTAAAATAGCTGCCTGTGCTCCCCTGAAAACCCCACTCTGGGCATTCAGACACCGAGTTCATTACAGCAGCAGAAACACTTATATGGCGTTAAGGTGCTGAGGTCCTTAGTCAGGCCGTCGCTCCCTCTGTTCCCTACAAGAAGCAGGAGGACGTCAGTGCCTCAGTAAACAACGACTGTACCAGCAAGTCTGAGCGTTTAGAAATGATGAGTCAGTCTCCCCTAAATTAGGGGATTGCCAGTGACGGGTTTTTTTTTAAAAAAAAAAAAAAACATAAGAGGCAGAAAGCGTGCGTTGTTTTGCTTCGCTGGAGCCGGGGTAGGTTTTCCAGGCCCGCCTTCCCCGCTCCTCGCTACCTTCCCCCGCCGATCGTGGCAGGACCGGGTGCCTGCGGGCTCTGGGGACTTCCCGAGGGGAAACATCAGCTAAACGCCAGCGCATCTTCCTAACGAAGGACGAGATCAAATCGCCGGCGCTCGCAACGCCGCTGCACCCCGCCGGGCCGGAGCCCGCCCTGCGCGGCCCCGCGAGCGGGGCTGGACCGCCACCGCCTCCCCTCAGCGCCCGCCCGCCTCCCGCCGCCGGGGGAGAGCGCGGCGCGGCGGGACGGGAGCTCCGCCGCCTGAGGGGGGAGCGGGGCGGGCCGGACATCGCCGGGAGAGGAGGGCTTTCCCGGCCCTACCGCCGCCCCCTGCCCCCCCAGGTGTGCCTGCTGTCGCTCGGCGCCCCGCCGCGGGGATGGGGGAGGGGGAGCGGGGAGGGAGGCAAAGATGGATTTGGCAGCCCCGGCCGGCTCGGAGGAGCCCGCGGAGGAAGGAGGGTCTGATCTCCCCGCGCCCCCCAGACTAGCGCGTTACCGGCCGGCCCGCGGCGGGGCAGCTGCTGGCTACGAACGGCCACGGCAGCAACTTCAGGAAACAAAGGCAGGCTGCCCCCGGCGAGCCCCAGCCCCGGGAAAAATGACCGACAGCGGGGTCTTTCCTCACGGCCCCCGGGTCACCCCAGCGGGGAGGGGCTGTACCGGGCGCCCCTTCTTCTCCTCACCGGAGGCGCTCAGAGCCCGTTCCGCCGGGCGCCGGGGAGGAGCGGGGGCAGTACGCCGGCGGGCTACTCCGTAACGCAGCCCCAAGCGCCCCCCCGGGGCGCTCCCCCCGCTCCGACGACACAACCGCTAACCCTTCCCTCGCCGCCACGGCGAGCCCGCCCGCCAGCCAGCCCGCATGCGCTGCCGCTCAGGGGCTGCTGGGAGGCGTAGTCGAATCCCGTCCGTAACGGGCAGCTCCATTTTCTCCCAGCGCTGCGGGTAGTGCGCATGCGCGCGCCCGCCTCCCTCCCCCCCCCCGCAGGTTACCGCCCCTTCTGCCGCGGCCGGTATCCCGGGCAGCGTTGTCACGGCGGCGCCCTCCTTCCCTCCCGCCTGCCGACGATTGGCCGAGGTAGCTGCGGGGCAGGACAGGAGGGAAGAGGTGATTGGTCGGGGTGGGTGTCACCCGCCGCGGGGGTGATTGATGCGGCTGCCCGCTGAGGCGGGAGGTAGCGCTTCTCCTCAGCGTCCGGCGCCGCGCCGGGTACAGCCCTGCCCCCAAAGCGGGGTGGCGGTGCAGCCACCGCCGTGGCGTCGCATGGTTCCCAGTGCCCCCTTCACCCCCTTTCTCCCCGTCCCTCTCGGGAAAGCCCTCGGAGCTGCTCCTTTCTGGGGTGAGCGCGGCCTCCGCCACCAGCTCGCAGAAGGCGAGAGACTCCTCCAAAGTCCGTGCCCTACCGCAAAAGCATCCAACTTCCCCCGCTCGCAAGCTCCGGCAGCCCGCCGGCCCCCCGCTCTCCCCTCAGCCTCCCCGCCGGCCGCTCTCCCCTCAGCGTCCGCGCAACTTCACCGGGGCCTCCGCCTCCCTTCCCCCCTGCCCGCCCAACCGCGGGGGGCTTCCTCCCTACGCCGGCACCGAGCCGCCCACCCCCTGGCTACGACCGCAGCCCTGCCGCCTTGCCTTGCTTTGCCTTCCCTCCCCAAACGTGAGTAAGGGGAGGAGGGACGATGAATATGCAGAGGAGCGCTCGCCCCGCCGCGGTTCCGGGAGGGGGAGGGGGAGAGAGTGTGTGCGCGCCGTGAGTGTGTGTGCCTCTGTGTGTGTGTGTGTGTGTGCGGGTGTATGTGTGTGTGTTGTGTGCCTCTGTGTGTGTGTGTGTGTGTATACAGCGCTGGGAGGGGTGCGCATGCGCCGTGCGTGGCGGGGCTGAATGTTTCCCAAGTGTTTGAAACTGGTATTTGGGTTTTCCACGTTGGATCAAGCGCGGCGTATAGGAGCGAGGAGGCTGCGTTAATATCACCGGGGAGCGGCGGCGGCGGCGGCGGTGAGGAGAGCGGGGAAGGGGGGAGCGGAGGAGAAGCGGAGCAGAGCGGCGCTGGCGCATGCAGAGGGGCTGCCGCTGCTTCTGACAGACACTTTGCAGAGCACATTTTGTTTCCAGATTGTTTCGGAGGAGCTGGTTTAAGCCCCCCTCCTTTCTCCTCCTCCTCCCCCCCCTTCACACACACACACAAATCCCTCTGATTGTTCCTACCACCTCCTTCGTGAATTACCCACAACGACAGCCATTCAATCAGCTGCTGCTGGCTGTAGGGGACTAGCGGAGGGTGTGTGTGTGTCTCTCTCTCCCTCCGTTTCACACGAGAGGAGTCAGATGTAGCTTCTCTCGGTTTTTTGGGGGAGCTACAGAGAGAGGTGGGCAGGGAGTGAGCCGTTCATCGGGGTTACCGTCTTTGGAGGGAGCAGCACTTGCTCTCAGGCGGACAGGGAGAGAGAGGTGTGGGGAAGGATATTTTTTTTTCTTTGCCGGATGAAAATGTTGAGTCCTGCAAACGGAGACCAGCTTCACCTAGTGAACTATGTGGAGGATTATCTGGACTCCATCGAGTCTATGCCCTTCGATCTGCAGAGAAATGTCTCCTTGATGAGGGAGATTGACGCCAAATATCAAGGTAAGTGCTCGCTCTATATGTGTGTGTGTGTCCGTGTGTGCGGTATGGGGCTGGGGGGGGGAGGGTGTCTTTCCCTTTCTTTTCTTCAGAGCTGAGCCTCGGCTCCGTTTGCCCCTCTGCACCCCACAGGGATGGTAGTTTTATTTTTGGGAGGTGAGAGGAGGGAGAAAGCCGGGAGGAGAGATCCGAGGAGAGAGAGAGAGGGGCTGATCTGCAGCGTTAGCTCTTGTCATGGGGCGGAACAAAAGGTCTCCAGCTTCTCTTATTAAGCAAGGACTCTGCTTTTCTGTGTAAATTGCTGGCCAAGAAGGCGGGGGCAGGGAAGTGGGGTGTGCGGTGCACAAAGGGGGGCCGTCCCCGGCCGTGGGGCTGAGGTGGAAGGGTTTGGGGGTACAGAAGAAAGTGCTGGGTGGACAGAGAGGGAGAGATTACAGCACAACATTTAGGAATGTACAGTATTCATTATGGCTGTAGTAGGGGAGAGAGGCAGCTAGGGAGGGGGAGAGGGAGGGAGGGAAGGAGGAGAGGGGGGGTCGGCGAGAGTGG
>VYZW01009230.1:7410-32623 GCA_013401315.1 Balaeniceps rex | reverse complement strand
TCAGGCTTACTGGTTGTCCTTGGTATATTTCTTAATGTTTACAGTAAGAATATGGATAAAATCAAACTGCCTTCACTGCACGGTCTTTGGAAAAAAAGTGTGGAAGAAAGAAAAACAAGGACGTTGTCACAAACTGTATAGGCAGTGGTTTATGCCTTGTCTAGACTATGACTTACTATTATTATTTTATTGGAACAGTCTTCAACTGATTCACTGTCCAAAGGGAACATTATTAAAACCAAAGGAGCTGAAGGCATATTGTCTGCTTGCAGATTGCTAGAAATGCACATTTTTGTGAGCCCTTTCTTCAGAGCACTTGAATTCATCGTAAAAGGTATTGTAGGCTATTGTCAGATGGCATTATCAGGCAACGAAGGACAGCAGCTCCTGGTAGGCTGCTGAGAAACTGCACTCCAAGTGGGACACAGTAGAAGACTAATTTGGGCATTTTAATAATATTGGCCACGTGGCTGATCTGAGATTAGCGGTTCTTTGTTAATTGTCTAGGTGGGGTAATTTAAATGTAATACTGTATTAACATTTAATGGAACCTAATCAGCAACTGGTTGACCAAACTGCGATTTTAAAGGTGGAAGGTTTAGAATATGGTATGTTGTTACTCTTTTTCATTTTAAATAAACATGTTGGGTTTTTTTAAGTTATTGACTAGATCATCACCGAACTTGGTATTTATTGTAATAATTTAAATTTTTATGGAAATCTTACAGTGTTACTCTTTTTGATTATTGCTTGCAAGTAACAAAAATGAGATTGAGTTTCTGCAGTCAACACCCATGCTTTTACAAGGGGTAGTGGGCTTTTAGGCCTGAACAGGGAGAGAACACAGAATGAAAAAGTCATGATTGAAACAGTGGTGTAAGAAGCTGTTACTTGCTTATTCTGTGGTGAAATACAAAATTTTTAGTGGCCTGTGGCCCTCCATATCATAGTGGTGTAAAGAGACATGGAAGTCCTCTAAATTAGTCCTCTAAATCATCAAATCAAAACTCTTCATTTTCAATATGGGAGTAAAGAATAACAGCATCTGCTAGTGTATTTGGAATATGTATTGTGTCAGTCTTTGTGTGGTCCTGTGATGAAATTAAGAGGATTAGGGTACAGATTACAATTTTCTTTATTTAATGACAGGAGGAGACAAGGTACTACCAGTCTGTCTTTTTTATCATGAATTTAGGAAGACTAAGTCCATTTATCTCTCTTATGTTCAACTTGCTTTTGAATTGCTTGCCATCTCTTTCATTTTATATACTTAACTATAGCACTTTAAAAATGCTAATCACCGTACAGTTCATTGTTCTCATGTGGCCATGATTGTTGTTGTTGTGTCTCTTACATGCATTTTGGTGTGTGTTCTTTCAACTTAGACAAAAGTAAATTGGATAATAGAATCGTATAGTCAGGGAGAAAGTACAAAGAATTGAAATATCTCACAGGATTGCCTTCTGCTAAAAATAGTAGTTTATGGAAGTATTCAAAATGTGCAAAATGTTTTTCAGACATTTAGGAAGAATTGCTGTTCCAAGGAGCTTGTAATCAAAGCACAGACACAAAATGTGCCTTAAATTTTGCTTATTGAGTCGGTAGCTAGCATATGCCATATCCAGTATGATATAAAATAGAACATGGAATAACATAGCCATCTTAGCACGACGGGAAAAATAGGTGGAGTGGAGAGCTGCACTAACGTAACTGCACTGTTTCCAGCACTCAAGCTACTCTGGTGTGACAGCAAAGCCTTTCAACCCATATATACCCAGTGTTGCCAAGTTATGAGAATTTATTGCATATGACAGTTTTGTTTTTTAAATTCCCAGCTGCTGCGTGATTGATTGTGTCCTGGATAAGGCAGAGAGGTGTGAGTTTGATGAACAGATACACCTTGAAAGAGAAGGATGGCCTGCCATGGACATCCATTTCCATGTTGCAGCCAAAGTTTTCTAAGATATGAAAAAGGGTTACAATTTCAAATTTGATGCAAGAGTGCATTTGACGAAGTCAAGGGGATTCGTACACGTTTTCCTCCCTGTAATATTTATCAACTCTTATATTCCCTTGCATTCTTTTCACTAAACGAAGTTGCTTTTTCCAGTGAGGTTAAATTACCTATTTAGCTTAAAAGAGGGACAGTTTTTGAACCATTGAAAAGAAAGTAATTACGGAACGTTTACTGCTCTGTTCACTGGTTTGGTGGAACTTGGTAATTAGCATTTGAGCATTGTTTTGACAATTTTTCAGTCTCGGTTTTGCCATCTGTAAACTCTTGTCTGTTGCTAAACATTATTGAACTTCAGGAAACCAAATCATGTGAAAGCTACCATACATGCAGAAAGTCATAGTAAGTATAATTCATTTGGCATCTGTTTTATATAAATAGATGAGAAGTCACTCCCAAAGTTTCTGACTAGAATTCAAATATAGTATGTAGGTTGCTGAACTGTTTATATAATCCAGTTTTGTCTCTATTTTCTCTTTGGAGAACATAGTGTTCACAATAATTTACCTTTTAATTTATTCTCTGTTGTATACAAGACTGAGTTATGTAGCACACATTAGGGGAATTTTTTATTTATTTTTTTATTAATCTTTTTTTCTTAACTATAGAATGTATGTTTTGTTTTACAGGTGTACTTTTAAAAATTATTTTTATAGACAAATGAATATTGTAGGTTTAGTTTCAATAGCATAGATTTAAGAGTCAGATTTTTATTTTCGTAGGTGTGAGTCTAGTACTTGCTAATTGACAATATGTAAACGTGTTAACGAAAATGCACAGACAGGTGAGAGTAGTTCATAGTTTGCCACCTGTCATGATCTGCGCAGTTTCATGCTTTCATTGAGACGTTAAGAAAACTTTCATTTCAGTGAACTGCTGTTTGTGGGTTTTTTTAAATAAGCTTTATAGCGCATGCAAGCAAGAGAAACTTACAACCCTCCAAATGTTCTTACTACAAAATTTTCTTTTAATATCTTCTGTACTGTATATGTATGTTGGTTTTGTGTTGTCTATGAAATATGAATAAGGGCTTGTCCACAAAGTAACTGTAAATTCTTTATCTTTCGTGTAACAGCACTTATGTTGGGGTGTTGGATAATCCTTCCTAATGTTGCTGTGTAGGCTGATCATCGTAACTTTTGCATTTTGCACTCATTGGCTCCTGGACTCTTTACAGTAGGCATTATGAAACTACAGAAAAAAACATTCATTCTGTCACCATAAAATTTATTACCTAAATATAATGTGAATTAGTTGCTGCTTATGCTACACAACTTTCTCCTCTCTACAGAAAAACTGTGATATAAGAATTAGTTATAATGGGATTGAAGTTCACACTAAAATTTAAGGCTGCCCAAGGCCTCCATTGATGTCAGCAATCTACCTCTGTGACACCGTCTACTTCTGCCTCCTTTGGAGGACTGAGGGAGGTCTGTTTTCCTAAATTAGTAAGCATTTGCAGTTGCTTTCACGTTACATTTTTGCATTTATTTGGCACACTTGAATACCGAAGTAATTGACTGTGTAGTGGACTTCTTCAGTATTTCAGTACCTCAGTGTCATCAAACTGCTAATTATTCAGATACCTATATGCGAATACAAATGTAGAAGAACTAATGCTCTGAAACCCCTCCTAAACCTACAGTGTTTCCTGATACTGCATTAAACTGTTTTTCTTAACCTTGTTTTACCACTCACGTGCTTTGAACTTGCCAAACGTTTTAAGCTGAAACTTAGGCATACGTCATTCCTACTTGTCTTCCTTACTTCCTTACTTGTCTTTCTTACTTTTGGATGCTAACTCCCTTTTTAACATGCTCTGTTGATGCACTATGGACTGTTTAAAGTTTCTACTCCTGCATTTAAGGGCTCACATCATACTATTATAGATTGTTCACATTCCATATTTTCTGCTTTGTATCAGTTTTGACTGTCTGGATGATTCTTTTAAATCCTTTTTTCTCCATGAAAAAATCTTTCCTTTTATACTTTCCATTATTTTTGGAAAGGTCTTGATGAGTACATGTATGAGTTAACTCCTTGACCTCATTCCATCTTCCAAGAAAATCTCTCTTCTCCCTTGCTTGCCTTTGAGAACTAAAGGAAAAGGAAAGAAATTATTGCAAGTGCTCTTTTTTCTTTAATAAGTGCCTTCCTTACTAACCTGGTTTGTCTTAATTGTTTCTTTTCTTTCTGCCTCCCATGCTCCCAGGCACAAACAAGCCCTTCTCTTATATTTGACCACTGCTTGTTCAGTCATGGAAACTTTTTGAGTTGTTTACTGTTCTGGAAAGCTGTATAGAATTGCATGTATACTCTGGAGGGCAGGTAATAATAAGTAAGCTTCACAAGTTAAGGAAGTAATTAAATGGATTCATACTTTTTTTTCTAGAGGGATTTTATGTATGGCTACTTTTTTTTCTAGAGGGATTTTATGTATGGCTTAGGTAATAGCTCAGAATTTGTTAGTGGAAGGGGTTTTTTTCTTTTACATTTTACCTGTTTAAAAATCTTTATATTTTAATATTTAATATAAAACTCCTGACTATTCAGGCAGCTTATAGACATTAATTTTTGCCTATGAGGCAGAAAAATCCTATCTCTATTTCACTGATGAAGCAGAGATGGTAACTTGCCCAAACTTGCCTTAGTAAGTCTGTGATGAGCTGGGAATAGATGTTAATACCCTCAGTTATAGTATGCCCCAAGTCCAGCAGAGCCCTTCTGTGCCTGAAATAAAGCAGTACCATCGTAAGCTCGGTTTTCTTTTACCCTGGTATTAGAGATTTTAAATTGTTTCTGTTCTGTGTTCTATACTAGCATAATTTAAAGTGAAATTAAGGCAGCCATAGAATAGGCTTTCTGCATTTTGTTTAAAGCTTCTTTGCATTGTGTGCATTGTTATTGTCTTGTTGATTTATTCTGTTTTCTGTGAACACTGCTATGGAAACAAGCCAGAGAGAGTAACAGTCACAGGAGAAGCATAATACCCTTCAGTTTCAGGTGACTGGTCTGAATTTAGTCCACCTTGCTACCAGTCAAAAGCTGCTGCCATTGGAAAACCGTGAGGAATTGTCATAACGTGAGGAATTGAGCATAATAATGTCATGCCAGATCTGTATCTTTTTGCCATTCACCTGTAGAGAAGCAAAGACAGTAACGCAATAAAGAACACTCATGCACAAATACTCAGCTTAGAATATAATGCTGACTTACCTGGATCAATTTCTGCAGTTTTGCTGGGGTTTTTTGAGATGTGATAGTAATGTATTGCTTCTCTACACTTTCGGATATTTAAATATTTTTTTCTTTGTTAGATTTCTCAGTTTTATGCTTCCTCTTCTCTTGGGTTTTTTGGGTGTAGAGTTTTGAGTGTAGAGTTTTACCTTGTAGTTTTCATTACACTGTAATACTGTGTCCAGTTCTGAGCTCCCCAGGACAAGAGAGAGATGGGGCAACAGGAGAAAGTCCAGCAGAGGGACAGAAAGACGATGAAGGGACTGAAGCATCTCTCCTATGAAGAAAGGCTGAGAGAGCTGGCTCTGTTCAGCCTCGAGAAGAGAAGGCTCAGGGGACTCTCATCAATGTATATAAATACCTGAACGGAGGGTGCAAAAAGGATGGAGCCAGGCCCTTTTCAGCGGTGCTGAGTGACAGGACCAGAGGCAGTGGGCACAAACTGAAACCCAGGAGGTTCCCTCTGAATATCAGGAAACACTTTTTTACTGTGAGGGTGACCGAGCACTGGCACAGGTTGCCCAGGGAGGTTGTGGAGTCTCCATCCTTGGAGACACTCAAAAGCCATCTGGGCACCGTCCTGGGCAACTGGCTTTAGGTGGCCCTGCTTGAGCAGGGGGGGTTGGACCAGATGACCTCCAGAGGTCCCTTCTAACCTCAGTCATTCTGTGATCGTAAATCTTACGATCTTTGTCCAGACTCTAATATTTCCACTTTTTCTCCTGTTTTCAAAGCATTAATAAACATATTTAAAGCAAGTATCTGTGTTTGGGTTGGCTACAGTAACTTCGTCGAAGCTGAAGAAACCATGCTGACAATGCCCGATAGTGTGATTCTAGCTGAATAGTGAGTAAGTAGCTTCAGAGCACAATCCCCTTGAGAGAGACCTTCACTTGGTAACTGCTGCTCAATGCAAAATGAGAGTATGTGAATCTCTTGGAGCAAGTGCAAGAAACTGGTAGATGAAATTGATGCTGTCAACACAGAACTGTTTGAAGGTACTCATTAAGGCGTTCAAAGTTGCTTTTGATTTTCTGCATTTAGCGCTTACCATGCTATTGGGTGTTAGTACAGCATCTGATCTTCAGGTGGCTGTTGGAAGCATCGCTGCACCACTTGCTGCCTGTCAGTTGTCAGCATTTTGCATGAACATGGTCAGCTATGGTAGGTGCCATCCTACTTGTTCAAAACCCAGGGATAAATACAGTTCTGTAGCATCAGGCATTTATGCAAGCATATCTATGCAAAAATCTCTATTGTACAGCAGTCCTAGTTCCATATAAAACTGAAGCAAAATTGCAATGTCAGGTTGAACATTTGAACCCCAACAGCACTGGAACACGCACACGCGCAATAAATGCCACTGTCTCTGTTACTTGGTAATCTGCTGTTTTACCTGTAACTGCAGCAGTAAAGGGAAAATTGATCAAATAAATATCCCCTGGGCTTCTGTTGGTATGGTACATCTGAGTACAGTGTTGTAAGTTTGGCTTCTGCTGCAAACTGTCTCCTGGAATAGACTTGGTGACAAGAAGTTCTAGGTGAAATACCTGGTCAGGCTTGGGAGAGGGCTGCAAGATGGCAGGCTTTGGATATGCGCTAAGTCTGGTTGATTCTATGCTGCCAGCGTGTCTGCTTTGCTCTCTGTTAAGGCATCAAGTCTATCTGTCCTCAGCTTACTGAATGTTCTAGGTAGCACTGGCAGTAAATTGGATTTACTAAGCCAAGTCGTACCTGTGGTTTAAGGCGACTGCTCGTGCTTACTTCCTGTGAAGTCTACGTCTTAAGGAAATGTAGACAACCCAGAAATCTCTAGCGTTCATAAGAAAATGGAAGGTGGTTTTTTAGATGATGGTGAAATAGGCTGAGCTCTCCCTGTTCTCCTAAGGAAGGACAAACACAGCACTATTATACGAGAAAGGTTACAGTTTCAGTTATAGCCTGTGAAGTAATTGGTGAATGGTTTAGTAGGACCCAAATCCCAAGATCATCTTTGAGAATTTAGACACATTCATTGGATCTATTTACTGGTACCACTTCTAGAAGAACGAATCTTTTCCTGACAAGCTACAGTTCCTATTTCTTCACTTTTGCCTCATTCTAAGTTCCTGAACTCCTTTCTGTTTCCACAGCACTACAGTAACTGTTGGCACTCAGTGCTAACATAAATGTGGATATAATAAAACTTCTGAAGAGAATAAACTTTTTCACACTGTTGTCCACAGCTGGGGAACAGGAATGATGCAGCAGTGGTATCTCTGTGATGAAGTATTGTGAAAGCTCCGCAGCCCAGTCTTGCGTATAACGTGATGATATTGTTGGCTGCATACTACAGAGGTGTTTCCGCATTGCATGCTTCTCTGTGACTTCAAAAGCTTGCAAGCCCTCGTGGTAGTTCCATTGCATGAACTGTCACAGTGTTTTGCAGGACTACGCATTATAGGTAAAGAGCCCTCAGCACAAAAAATTAAGGGCACTACAGGCCGTGCTTAGGAAATGGATTATGTTATAGGCTATCTATAGAAAGTAGAGGCACTCAATTTTGCAGGTAGGTGAGTTATTCGAACCCATCTCAGCCTTAATTTGAATGACCAGGTCCAGCTAAAGTTGTCCCTCATGAGCAAAACAGTGATGGCAGAAGTAATTGGAAGTGCCCCATCTCAACTTGCAGAAGGAGCTGCAGTTTAAAAGTTAAAAGTACCCCTTCAGAAGAGAGTTGAGGGGGAGACATGGCTCCGACTCCTGTGGCTGAGGAGAGAAAAGCCACATCATGCAACGAACAGTGCTGTGTAAAGATAGAAATGGCTTCTCTGCTCACTGTGTCTTTAAATGTAGCCTGCTATATCAATACTCTCATGCCTAATCCAGTAAATCTGCTTATGCTTACAAACAGGTAAAGGTATACCTATTTATTTTGAACTTGATGGGTGTTTCAGTTTGAGATAGACATTGCAGCCACAGGATTTGGACAATCACAGACATGTCCACAAAGAGGATTTGGGGCCCCTGAAAGGCTTTAATGCATAAAGCAGAGTTCATATAGGCTTCAGGCAGTGACTAAGCAGAATTTAAGCTCTTTAGGCTTTAACATGCCTTTAATCTTTTGTTGCTCTAGCCTAAAGTTAGGATTATTTATTTTGTGTACTATCCAAATTTTGATACTGGAAAATCATTTTGGTGAGAAATACGCTAAAAATTGCCCTTAATAAGCAGTTCAAGTTAACAGCTGGTAGTATTCTATCCCTAGTTTACACCATCCTGTGCAGTGCAGCTGATAGTAAAATCTGGATGTGAGTGCCTGGCCTCTTCAAATGAAGACTATTCTTGCTGTTAGGTAACATCACGATCCTCGATTTTAACAAAACAAAACAAATTCCACATAACTACATAGGTAAGAACTGATTTAAAAGTATCTAATCCTTACTGTGAGTCACACCTGATTTCCCTGGACTCCTTATCCTTAATAAAATGAGTCATGCCTGGCTGTACCAGGTTGGTTTGCAAACTCCATGTTTCCTGGGATTAAAGCAGCCTGAGATTAAGCAATCATGCTTGCCAGGGATGAGACCAGTTAATTGCCTAAAGCTTTTGGATCCCCAGGCACATAGGTAAAGGCAGCTTGAATTGACCATCTTAGACTTGGTAAATTTTGCATTGCAAGACGGCTTCAATATAATCTATTCTTTCTCAGAGAAGAGCTCATTTTTTTCCAAGAAGTTGAAGCATAGACCATGTACAAATGATATATGTTTGGCTTCTAAATAGAAATGTCACTAGTTGGGAGAGCTAGCTTTTTTCCTACTGAGAGCTAAATTTGTATGGAGAACAGGCGTAGCTGTGTATTGGAAAGGTGCAATGTGGTATCTTTTACCAGATTATATTTCTGCACTGTGCACTGCGGTAGGATGAGGAAAGAACATCAACAAAGGAAAGAAATGAAAATCGAGATGTATTGGACAGCAATAGTGTTAATTCTTGGCTATCCTCTTTTTCCATTACATAATGTTGGATGCAGCAGATACAAAGCAGGTTTCAGTAATTGGACTAAGAATTGGGACAGGGATTTTTCAAAGCAATCGAAGACAATTGAAATCCTGTTGAGCCTTAACTGCTTTACTGTTCTGAAAATACCGAAGTCCATCACCACAGAAGAGCACGAGACTGCCCCTCTCTGTGCAAAGCTTCCCTTGCTGTCTGTGGAGATCCACCGTGAAGACAGGTTAATCTTAAATGTATACCTTGATTGATGAGCAAAAGGCATTCTTTTTAGGTATGCTGAGACTTCATGGTCGGAAATAGGATGGCTCCTGTCAGTCATCTTCATTGCAGGTCCTTCAAAGTTGAGAATAGCTGTGCCAAACTGAAAATGAGTGCACCACATTTGGTAGATGTGCAGGTGGCTGAAGGGAGCTGTATGTGATTTAGTGTGCAATTTCTTCAATCTGCTAGATTTCTTCTGCCAGAGCTACGACTGTTGGATCAGTTTAACTGTTCTCTTTCTGGTAATGACTTACAGTGTTAAAATGGGTACTTTTGAAAGTGCGGATACTTGTGTTTTGCACAGTTTGGGGGGGTTCAAGTTGATTTTTTGTCTTTGTCTTTTTCCTAATTAGTATTCTGTGGCACAAGTAATTTTCAATATTGACCTTTTATCCTCTCTGTTTAGTTTATTTACTGAGACTCGCAGTAAAAGCTGTCTGCGTCTCTTCTTCCCTGTGTTCATTTCTATTATTGTAATCTCTCCTCAGCAGAATTGGTTACCTGTGTTATTTTCTCAGCCTCATGTAGTAAATAATGGCACATGTCTGAAGCTTATCGCAACAGCAAATAAGATGGTGCATAACGCATCATCCTCTCCAAATTGCCACAGCAGGGAGGGCTGGCAGTGCATCCATTACCTCTGTTATTTCTCGCAAAAAGCTTAATTTTTCTGCCTGTGGATGTTGTAGGGCAGCAACAGAAAAAGAGCTGAGGCAGCTACGTGAGAACATGGGCCTTTGGGAGGATGTTGTTCCTTTTAGCCAGAGGAGCAACCCACACTGATTTGCTTATGGTTTTATCTCCGTATTTGCTCCTCTGCCCTCTCCCTTTTAGTTTTTTCATTCCTGTAGTCTAACTGGAGAATACCAGTTAAAAACCTGGCATCCTAGTTACTAGTTTTATACTATGCAAGTAATTTTTCTATCATTTTGCATTCCTTTCACCATGACAACTATGACCTTATTGAGCGTTCATAGGCTTATTCTTTTGTTACCCTTTTGAGCCAAGGGCACTATTTCTTTATGCAAAGAAGGTCTTGAGTTATTGGAAAAAATAAGGACCAGATCCCCCAAAATATGTAAACATTTTGTTCCTTTACATGGATGATAGACACCTAAGAGTTTGTGTCCACAAATTTCTGTGGCGTGAGACTCAGAAAGCTGCCACACAGTAAATTCAGTAGAAACTGCCTGTGAGCACACACTTGTCACTGAAAAACCATAAATTATCTCCTATGTATTGAGCACATAGGTTGTTACTGTGGAATAGCTGACGGTATAAGATCACATTCTTCCCTATCTTTCAGTAACTTTCATGTGTCTGTGATCTGAACTCCATTACATTTTGCGAGAAGCTGGAGTAAATCTGGGACTGAGCAGAGAGATGCAGCCGTACGTCCTCACATACGCGTGTAGCCTCATAACCTCAGAACTCTCTTTACACGAAACGATGGAGAAAAATCATAGCAAAGTCCCATTGCTTGTAGCATCTATTACTATCCAGCTATCAAAACACCAGTACCAGTAGCACACTGCTGAAGGGGTGAACATACCTTGTCTCTGCTAAACCAGTTAATATTAAGCATGAATCTATACTTGTTATGTTACCCTACTGATAAATAAAACCAACACATTTTTCTAACAGAAGTAATTTCATCTTGGTTAATGTGTGAGCTACATCCTGACTCTCTTAACTCTCAGTGAATGTGTGTAGTCAATTGATGATTTGTTTTGACTGTGTGGAATAACTGACACTTATGACTCTAACTTAATTTAGTCTCTTTGCCTCTGGAATGCTGGTATCCAAAAGCAAACCAAGTAATTTACTTGGATTTGTTACTTGGAAGTCTGTGGCTGACACTACTGCAGATTATTTTTTAAACAATAGATTAATAAAGTTCTGTTCAGTCACAACTCCCTGTTTCTCCACAGTTGTCTATAAAAATCTATATTGTTACTTTGCAAGAAGTGCAATAAACTACAAATTTGTACAAATTCTATTGAATGTAGTGCATTGCACAATGTACCATAAAGTCTGTTGACACATATGAGCAGCATGGACTGCAGATCTATCGTTATTTCACTGCAAGAAGACTGTAACTGCTGCTTACATTTCAGAGGAGAACAGAAACCTCAGAATAACAGAATCTCACATCTTTGGAATTTCTTGTTGAAACAGAGGAGTTAGTGCTTCTGTTCTGCCAGAAAAAAACACCTTTCCTGAAAAAAAAGAAAGTTTTTGAGACCTTTACTTGTAAGTGAAGGACAGGGCACTACTATGAGCTCACGTTTAATATGCATGAAATTAGAGTTTTATGCAGAATAACTAACAACAATTAATCATTTCTAAAGAAACTGAATACAAAGAAAGATTTGTAGAAATTCTTGAAAAGCAAAAATGTACAGATTACTACAAAAGGAGATCAACCAGCTCCTCCCTGGGGCTGAGTTTCAGCAATTTAAACTCATTCAAACTCAACAGCCAAACTGAAGCAATTGCGTGTATATTATTTGGTTTAGGCTGAGGGCAGATTTAATCCTTAGGGAAAGTGTAGAGAACATTTTGGTGGTAGGCGAGGCAGAGGTTTCTGCAGAAACACAAAACTTAAGGAAGAACAGTTTGCACTTAATGGAAAATACTGTTTGATCTAAGATGAGATGTTACATTTTTAGTAATGATACCGTTAAAAAGCCAAAAGAAATGAAGAACTAGATTGACAGAAGTGCTGGCACAGGAGACTTTTATCCAGTGGTCTAGTTACCAGACCAGTCATCTTGGCTGGTGGAGTCCCTTTCAGTCCCTTTTTCTTGAGAAGGCTGTAATATTGCCAGCGATGATACTGATTTATAAAGTAGGTTCAAATATGAGGATGGAAAGATGGAGGGGCTCTATCCCACCGCGTTGTACAATGTAATCTACTTGGGCATTTTTTTTAGCTAGTAGAGAAGTGAAATAATAGAATGAGGTCTTCTATATAGGTTTTCTATAAAAGGTGCATTGTATCTTACCAGTTTTACAGGATGAAATTGAATCAGCACATTTACAAATGATTCTGTTCAATTTTATTCTTTGTATGTCCCTAGTATTGTAGCTGGAGCATCAATACCTAAGAATCTGTTCCTCACGCTTCTGTTACTCCCCCAAAGTAAGGCTGGGACAACAGTTTAGAAGGAGGTCAGGAGTGCATTCTCGATGTGGAGAAATACTGGGTCCTGTTTAATCCATCCTTTAGAGATCTGGCCACTCCAAAAGTTCTCTGAAACAGCAAGTAAAGGGGAAAAAAAAAGTCAGAATGCTAACTTGTTTTTCTTTGCTCTTGCTCTAGACTTTTTTGGAGTAGGGGACTTCATGAGTGTGGCGTTTTTTTATTTTTTAATGGTGTCTTCATTAGGAATATTGAGTGCTAGTGCTTTATATGAGTTTCTTAATTGGCATTCATGTAACAGATTTTTAATAGTTTATCCTAAGGAAAGTCTTGAGCTGAATTAAAATTAAGTTCAGGTTTTGATAATGTAATGCACAGAACATAAATTTTATGGGGAAGTTGTAACTATCCCCAGCCAGAACAGTACAGTTTGCCACTTTACCCTCCCCCGCCCTCAACCCCCCACACCTTTTCTCTGCCTTGCATCCAGGCATGCAAAGGATAAAACATTGGAGGAAAATGTAGAGCATTGTTCTAGAAGTGCCTAATTTGAGGAGCTAAAGTGCCTCTCTGTCACTGAATAGTTACAGCCTTGTGTTTCTACAGGGCTGAGATGAGGCTGAGAGCTTTAGTTACGTTCTCTCCTTTGTTCTCTGTTGTCTCGTAAGTGTAACCTTAATTAAATTTTCTGGATTTACAGTACTTGGTTTAGAGAGAGCATTTGAACTGCCTAGCTATTGCTGTTTGTGTTGGGGTAACACGTACCTAGCTCTGCCTCACTGGTTCCCAAACTGCCCTGCAGTACGAAGTTGTCCTCGTTGTGGAAAGCAAACAGAATCAACAGGCAGTCAGCTGCACGTGCAAAATGACAAAACATTTCTCCCCATTTCACAGAAAAAGAAGAGAGGATGGCTGATGCAGGAATGCTGCACAGGGTGACTCTAACATGGGCCTGCTGGATGCCAGCCTGGTGCCTTTATACCGTAACTGCTGTATTTCTCTTCCTTTGTTTTATCGGTCGGTGGCTTTATGCTGCTGTTTTAGGAAACGGTATTGCATGGCTTTATTCCCATCAGCTGACAGAGATGTAAGAATTTCATTAGCTTGATAACTGCTCTCATTCTGGCTGATCTAACATGAAAAATGTAGTTTGAAAATACCTTCCAGGGCTGCTGTGGTGGCCCAGATAGGGCTGTGTCAGAGACCCCAATTCATTTCATAGCCTTTCAGTCCTCTGGATGCCACGTTTACTAACGTGTAGACTCCCACAGGTTTCTCCACAGCAGGCAGAAGGGCAGCTGAGCAAAGAGCTTAGTCAGTACTTCAGCAAGTGCTTGGATACTTGATGGAGATTGTCAGGAAATGCTTCTGACGCAGTAACTTCCTGAGGCTACCTTAATTAGCACACAGGCTTGCAGCCTTCTCTATGCCAGGATGCTCTCTCACAGCAGCAAGATAGAAGTAGGTCCCTTTCCCACGTAGCTACAAAGGGAGCTGTGAGTCTCTTGGGCAACGTGACCCCAAAGCAAAGAACTCCCATCCTCATCAGTGAGTTATGGATTAAAATGTTCATGTGCTCAACTTTGTTTAGGGGAAATAATGTTCAAATCTTGAAAGCCTGAGTATTCACAAAGTAAAATTGATCCATACATCCCACTTTGCAGACAGAGAACACAATTATGCCATGTGACTTCTGCATCCACTCCAAATGCCTTGACTAGCTACCGTCGAGCACCCAACTCCTCCTGGATAAACAACAGGCTACAAATTCATCACAAAAATTGGCAAATAATGTTGAATTATAAATATATTTGAGAAAATTGTACTGCGTTGGCTGACAATTCATTAAAAAAGAGGAGTTGAAATTGATCAAATGAATTGTTTGTTACTAATTATTTGCCTAGTGCTAGCTGTGATGTGAGACCTTGAGGGTGGGAATAAATTATCTTAATGAGGGATTAGATTAAGGCATGTTATAAATTCTCATTTCAAGAGCTAACTCCACCATTAATATATTTGCCTATAACTGTGAATCTTCTTTAATAGCTGCCTGTCTTCTTCGCACTGCATAAAATGTTCCTCCTTTTTAAATCCGTGTATGGAAGTATGTGGCCTCCCAGATTTTATCTTTGTTAGAAACACCAAAGAAATACCTACGAGGAAATAACAGTAATGTAGCCTGTAAGTTATATTTCATTATGGAGAAAGAAATGTTCACACACCAAGGACAGATGAAGTACCAGATACCTTTTACTGTGAGCTGAATACGTCCCTGCTTTTGAAAACCTTGTTTGTATAGTGCATGTGGCCTTAGAGGCATGGTTTTCCAAGTGAAATGAGGATGGAGAAATGGGGATAAGCTGCCTTATACAACTTGGAAGGGAAAAGAGGAACAGGGATGCACATATTGTTTTGCTTGTAATAGAGTCAAGAGTTGCCTCTTATGATCCGAACACTGTACAAGCTCATGGTGGTAACGTTTGCCTCAGACAATCCAAGTAGCAAAGATTTTAAATCTGATCTCCCTCCATTAAGTTTCTGTAGCTGCATTATTTTCATACTTAATTATTATAACTGCTGTTAACAATTCATAGCAAAATCTGAGACAGGTAAATCATAGGCCGGTTGAGATAAGGGACCATTTCTCCTTATGTATTTGTGCAATGTCTCGTAACTCTAGATACTACTGCAATATAACGACCATGTAATAATAAAACATTATGTTTTTCTCTCCCTGTCTCTTTCCCATTTTCATTAGTTTCCTCAAAGTGCTTTTAAAAGAAAGGGCATATTACTGTCTGTATTTCTACAGGCAGGTGAGCAACCACAGTCACTCAGCAGGTCAACGTGGCAATCAGCGCGCAGACACACAGCTCCCTGTGCCGTGCCTCATGTGCATCAGTCCTATGCATGCTCTTTCTCTTAGATATTGCTTCCTCAAAAGATCAGCAATGCTGGTTATTTTGTAAGTCGAGGGTGAAGAAATAGGAGGACGTATTAGGTGGTCTTGCCTTTCTGTGAACTCATTTTGTTTCAGAATTTATTTGATTGAATTTCCTCTGTATTTTTAAAGCATGATATAATGCCTCAGTTTGCCAAGAGCTTTAGAGCACTTTTTAAAATGATATTTTACTTGCCTTCTTTTTGGTTTGTCAAATATACACTGCTGTTTTTTACTAGTTACCTGTCTCCTCCTTTCTGCAGCACTTGGTGTATCATCGGTTAAGCTCTGGGAGCACACAGGAGATGACACGCTGTTGATGCAAATTGTCAAAGCTCTTTGGAGACGCTGTTTGTCTCACTGGAAAGAGAGCTGGGCCCTCTCTGTTTCCAGAGAGACTTGTTTCCGAGCTCCATCAAGCCCCTTGCTATTGAAATTCAGAACGGTAACAAACTTCCCAGCATTCATTATCCTATTCAGTATCAATTCAGAGGCAGCACTTGTGTGTTTGTGTTTGTACAGGAAAGATTCATCACATTTTTGGGTCAGCTACCTTGTCAGCTCCACAAACACATACACACGCACACACAGAGGGAAGAAAAAATGAGCTTCATACGCTTCATTCATGTCAGAACTCAACAACTTTAAGAGCGCAAATATTCTGCAGTCACTCATGAAAGAAATTTTTAATAATAAATATCTAACAATTAATGGGCTGGTAGCTGCAGTTGTCTTCAGGGCATAATATCTAATTTCCTTGCAATGTTTCATATCCTTACTTTTCACGCTGCAACAGTCTATCATTAAAACCGAATGCAGGTTTCTATCACTTTTATTTATTTTTCAAATCAACTTATAAATCAGTGCCAGGCCTTGTTACAGATGAGTTCCAATAAATTATCGGCTGTGGACAAATTCTGAATGTTAAACATTCTCTGTTTCTCCCTTTTTTTTCCCACTTACTGTGCTCCCATATTGCCCTCTGAGCCTGGCATGCATGACCGGCAGGGGTTTCTGGAGGGTTTTTCCCCCTTTTAAACAAGATAAGAACCTGGATACTTAATTATGTGCTATTTAAATAATGTAAAAAAGTATTTGTTTTTCAGGGAAAAAGAATACCTAGGGAAACAGTTTCATGCAACCTGTGACAAAATTTACATCTCTGGACTTTAGTAAGATAGACATCATCTCTTTTACTTCTAGCTGACAGGTAATTCCCAGAGCGACTTGTAACCCTAATCTAACTCATATTAATTCTTTTACCAAAACGCTCTGTCGTTGCCCTTTGGAAGCAGGTCATAAGTGCTTTTGTGAGCTCATGCTAACTTTTCCTTAGCTGATCTGTCACTTCTAAATTGGGTTATTGAAATTAGCAGTCTATTGCTGATTTTGATATGACTCTATCAGTTAAGTAAATTTTATTTCTAGTTTTACCACTAGGCTGAGATACATCAAATGGCCTAAAGTGACATAGCCTTGCATGGCTGATGGGAAACTCTGACTGCTGTAATTAGTAAAATGACCTTTAAAAGTATATTCTGCGTTGCAGTTGTCTACAGCTGGGGTGCAAGAGTGAGTGAATTAGCTGTGGTCCTTAACTGGGATGAACTCTGCATCACGTGAACATGTATGGAAGTAAAGATGCCCAAAAAACATTCATTTGTACAAAGCCCTCTCCAAAATGTTGTGTTGTCTCCCAGTTTTCCTTTTTTGGGTGTCCTCCATTCTGCCTTTTTTTTTTTAACTTTTATGCCTCTTTTCTCTTTCACATCTCTTGGGTTTTCAACCCTTTCCCTCTATTGCTAGACATCACAGTTTCCACTCCACACAGACAGAGTGTGATTTGGTTAATTTTACCTCCTTGAATTCAAGTAAACTCCAACCCATTCCTTGAATCATAAAGGGAACCAAGTGGAAATTGCCTGGTGTTCCTTCTATTCTTCTCCTTTTTAATTTTTTTTTTTAGCATAAAACCCCCTGTTATTAGACTCACTGATAATTTATCAAGTGATATTTCTGGGCATTGTCTGACATTTACCTTGCTGGATAAATTATGTCATTCGATATATTGTTGAGTGGCAGACAACATTAATGCTTAGCATAGCATAGGAAATCCTTGAAGAAAAACAGGAGGAATTTCTATACAGCATGGCTAAACTGTGAGCCAGAACTGTGGAGTATGCAGCAGTTTTAGACACTTACTTTCCTTCCATCTGAATTTTAAAGAAAAACCACCTTGTAACTATATAGTGCCAACTTCTGGCTTCATCTGAATGCAGTGAGAAAATCCTTGGTGTGTGTTTGAGGTCTCTTCTGATTCCTGCCTAATGAATCATTTTTAGTCTTTTTATGCATCTCTTCCCAGGCACCTGCCATTATTTCAGTAAAGCAATTACTTTTTTCCCCTAAATTCTTCCTTTAAATACATGTCCTTGTAATTGGCCAGATGAAACTGTCTTATTCCTATGGCAAAATAATTATATATGTGATCTGCTGTTTCTCCTTGCCCCTCAGATTAAATGCTCTTCAGGGCAAAGATACTGTTGGTTTCATGGTCTGCTCTACATCCACTGTGAGCACAACAGCAAATGCACAAATAAACATAGGTACAGAGTTGAGCCACATACTCTCCCTCTGGTTAAAGATGTAACTGTTTCTACTCTACACATGCACCTGCTTTACTCTATTTATCAGTTCACATGAATGACTGACAAGGGGAATTAAAGATATGTTGATCTGCAAAACCTGCAAATCTGGGGACAGAGCAAAACTACAAGTTGAACTTTGCCATCCTGCCTTGCGCTACTAAATTTAATTTAGCCCATTTACACTGTTTGTGTGGCACAAAAAGCTGCCTAGAACAAGTACTGAGCTGGGAATGTGCAATTCACAGCTTTCCTGGGGAGGCGTATTGTAAATCTGGACCCAGTGAGAAACAGCAATTGATTTTTGCATCCTTCCCCTTAATTCTACCTAGATGATAAGGAAATTGGTGTAAGAGGCAGAGACAACCTTTTCCATTCTCTCCAGTGAGCCTTTTGAATTTATTTCAGAAGTATTTAATAGAGCTGATAGGAGTGCACTTATATATCCATTTAAATCCAGTAGCAACTAAGCTAGATGTGAGAGATGCTCCTACCACACACTATGGGGATAAGTCTGTGCTTACAGAAGGATTTGGGTTCCGGGGTTGGTAGCAGGAAAACTTCCCAGAGCTTCTGCGGATCTTTGTCACTCTTGCGCTCAGGTGACACCTCTCAAGCTGCATGGGATTAGGAGCTCCTCTCACCAGTCTGTCTCTCTGGCAGCAGTGTATCTTTGCAACGTAACATGGTCCTATGAGATGATTCTATGATTCTAACATAGGTGTGTTACACCTTAACCATAACACAAACATCTCACAAACAGAAGAACTGTACACCAAATAACAGCCATGTATGCAGTTTCCATCACCTGTGACGCCAAATTGCCAACAGTTTGAAACTCAGATGCTTTCAGCCAGATGTCTAAATTCATACTGAGATGCCTAGATTTAAGCTGAGATTTAGCTGTGTATGCTCAGTGTCACTGAAAAGCAGGGTGCTTTTATTTCTGTGTTTATACAGAAGCTGATTTCAGGAACCCAGACTGAAAAATAATCAGTGACGCTGCTATTTTGTTACTGAGAAATTTCTTTCTTGATCTTCTAAACCCACTGTGCTTCTTTGCACTGTATAGAGCAATGTTGACTTATGGTCAGGCTGCAGGGGGGTATGAACCGGGACTCCAGTTTCTATCCACAGCTCTCCCATTGAGGTCACATGAAGTCCAGGGCAAATCTCACCCTTTCCCCATCTACACCCTCTCAGTTTCTACGACAGAATGGTAGGTGATACTACTTCCCAGAATTGTGGTGAGGCCTAATTAATTTGCAGGGTGCTTGGAGTTGTTTGAATGAAAGACACTATAGAAGTGGAAAGGGTTTTTAAATAATAACTATTATTATTATTATTATTATTATTATTATTATTTCACAGAAGCCCTTTGCATTGTTCTCAGGAGCAGCCTGTGCCTGGTGGAAGACTGCCTTCCAATCTTTCTAGACACGAGCTCTATTAACATACAAACGAACAGGTCACACTAT
Organism: Balaeniceps rex; assembly: GCA_013401315.1. Classification (NCBI taxonomy): domain Eukaryota; kingdom Metazoa; phylum Chordata; class Aves; order Pelecaniformes; family Balaenicipitidae; genus Balaeniceps; species Balaeniceps rex. Next base: position 12,903 of record VYZW01009230.1, on the reverse strand, counting down.
TCTTGGAGCAGAACTCTTTAGCATGTTAATGACAAATTCACACTAGTGGCCCCTGAGTGCTCTGGAGAAATACAGGTTTTGCTTAGCGCTTAATAAAAAGAGGCCATCATAAAATATGTCACTTGGGGCCGATTAATACTGTCGCAAGAGATAAAATGGAAGAGGAAAATGACATAAATTTATCTTTTCATGGGTGCCAAGTGTGGCTTCCACATGTACTGCAATCTCACAATTAACGTAGTATTAATTTGGGGCTACTTGGCAGAGGCACCTATGGGGCCAAATTTTCAAGTGAAGGCTCACAAAAAGGGCTCGGCTTCTGTTTCTGGGCACCTGAAATGACCAGCTTTTGTTATGACTTAGAAAAGAGCCCAAAGTCAATATCGATGAATGTGGCGATGGCCACTAGAAGCCTTGGGAAGGACCCACAGCCGCCATATCCTGCCCTAACACCACCAGAGGACTGCTATGATTGATGTCATCTGAGGATTCATCTCACGGCTCCAGCTACTTAATTTGGTCCTTCTGTGCAAGATGAGCATTTCTGAAAATCTGGCCCTGCATATAAACAGATGAGCTTTTTTTACATTTATGGCCACAGCAACATGCAGTACTTCACAGCTTCGGGCGTATTTTAGATGTGAAAAGGCATAGGAAAAATTCATGCTCCTTATTTCTTACAAAGCACAGTTTAAGGAATATTTTTTTAATCAGGTATCTACAGGCCACTTACATGAGTTATGGATGAGAGAAGTAAATTTTTCTCAAAGGACTTCATCCGTAGCCCAAAGAAGTCAGCAGAGACCATTCTCCTTGATTCTCTTGGGCCTTGGACCAAGCTGTCAGTTAGGAAATGACATTTTATTCTTGAAGAACATTGTTTGGTGGCAAGATTTGTATGCATGCCTTTACAAACAGTCTTTTTTTTAGACATACTTCATTAATTTTCCTCTGTCATTTTTAGTTTAGAAGCCAACAGCTGCAACAGGGCACAGGAGTGCATGGTGGCATTACCCATATTCAGTGCTGGCTGCTTGTTGCATTGTCCATGATAGCGAAGGTGAGTTTTTCCATAAGGGGAAAACACTTCAGGGCTTACAGCAGCCAAGCGTGGCGATCAAGCAGAGCTCTGCACCAGCCAGAGGCTGTCCACCTGCTGCTCCAGCCAGAAATGCTCTGTACACGCACTGAAAATCGTGGCAGGGATTTGAAGGTGGCATGCTGACACTGATGTTGCCATTTTAAATTCAATCAATTAATGTTATGAAGAGGCAAACCCATTGCTATAGTATATATACTGCTGTTGCCCTCATGGAGCTAAACATTATACCAAGTGCTGATACTAAGTGGTTTTCTGCGTCCTATAAAGGTTAGATTTCTCTTTGAGGATTTCATGCATTTCTTTTTTTTTTTTTTCTGATTAGTTCTTTTTATTAGGTGTAGTAAAGGAGTTTAGAGAGGAGTGGATGACAAAATGAAGATGAAAAGCAGTATAATTGGTATTTTAATTGCACAGATACCAGCTTCAGAATTCCCGTAGCAAACCAAAGTCACAATATTTGCAAGGAAAAGAACAACAGAGATATTTCTTCACAGGCTTTTAATTGGAATCCTGATGAAATCACCTTGCGAAGGTGCAGGGTGCCCGAAGCATGCGCATGATGGCAAAGAAGGTGACTTTGTGCATTAACATTCAGAAAGAGTACAGCCTGTGGCATGCTTTAGGCAGCGTCCACCCAAAGCTTCCCAGATGTGGGGAAAGCGAATTTTGCCACTCCAGGAATGGGAAGCTGAGCTTTCCAGGCTCCTGTTGCAGTCGATGGGGAGAGAGGGCGTCCTCCAAGGGGCAGCAGTAGCTATGTGTAAGGACCTCTGTGAGATGTGACAGGACTCTCTTTGCCTTCATTCTTGTGATTTCCTCTTAGGAAAACTAAAGCACCAAGTAGAGGTGTGCAGCTGATTTTCACCCAGCATGAAGTTAAGAGCTGTCATGGAGCATGGCCTTTACCCAGCTCAGGATGCTTTCCAGGGCTCCACAGCAAGACCTAGACCCAGATCAGGCTTCTCCTCCAAATCACCTTCTTGTCACTCTCCATCAATCAAAGAGGAAGAAGGGTCTCAACAGACTAATCAGTGTGGCTTGGATACTCCTGAAAGTGTATTAGAAGGATAGTAGCCAGCATGTTACATGTCCTAAGGCCAAACAAGTCCAGCGTATGTACAGGTTCTTAGTCTACTGCAACTTTGGAAATAGCAGAAATGTATAGGCTTATTTTTTTGCTCACTTTCACTGGTTTTATGCAGAAGGAACTATCCTGACTCCTATGAAATTACTCTTTATTTCTGTAAGTGTGAGTGTACTAGTGTACTTACAGTAGTAAAACAGCATCAACCTAATGTATTAATGTTTGAAAACCTTGGCCTGGAATAAGGAATATTTGTGTCACGTGACAGTCTGCCTCTGAGGGAACAGTGGTATTTTGGTCAGCATTCTCAAGTGGCCATGTTTTTGCACGTACAGAAAGGATCTGGTTTTCAAAGGTGCTAACTGCATAGCAGGTTTCATAGGACTAAGCAGAACTGCTTTGATGAACATTTTGGAAAACTAGAGAGCTGTTTAAAACCATTAAATAAGGCTCTGGAATCCTACCTGAAAGCTCCCTTTTTATCTGATTTTAGCTATCTCATAGTGCACTGCCACATCACAGCAATTTTCCATTCCTGTTACACAGAGAGCAAAGAAGGAGGAAGAAACCAACTTATCAACGAGAGTGAAGATGGACATGACCTCACTCATTCATCAGATAGAATCAAAGTCAATACAACAGTGTCAGTAAATCCCATTCAATGATTTCTCCCCAAAGAACGAACTTTTACATGTAGAGAGATCCGTTATTAATTTGCCTCTTTGAAATGTAACTCACTACACACCAAATGCTCAATAAGTCACAGGGACAAGACACATTTGTAAGAAAACTTTATGTTTTACCAAAACCACTAAAACAGTCCAGGGCTGCTAAGACCAATTATAGTAGCTAGCCCAAAGATCGCTTTATCTTCTGTTGTCTAGTGAAAGGCCTATATTAAGCATTACATTGGCAGGGGAAGTTAAGATGTGGCACTATCCAAACATATCCTATGTTGCTAGAATAGCAAAACAAAGTCTTAAGCTGGGCAAGATTTTTGTTTCATAGGAAAGGGTAAATTCAATCTTTCAGAAGAAAATGCCTGTTGCCATGTGAACATCTGAAGTCCTGGTTCTCATCCCACATATCATCATCTTTCCTTTGCAAAATTCTGCTGACTTGGGTTTTTAAAAATGCGGCTTTCAAACAAAGATACAGGTAGGTTTAGCTTGCATCACAAGCAAGCCAGCACATGTGGTAGTTGAGTCAATGCCATCAATTGCATTGTGCCCATCCCTGCTCTGACTGAACTCAGTAAGAAGCTGGGAAGAGCAGAGTACTGAGTTGATGGGCATCAGTAAAGATTGTGAAGCTCTTTGGAATTTGTAGGAGTGCAAGAGGCCATGCCTATGTAAGATCTTATCCCAGTGTGAAAAGCAGCAGAATGGAAGCAAAGAAAGAATATTTATAGGAATTACCAAGTGACATTTGGTGGCATATTTTACTCAAGAGATCATTCTCTTCCATTCTGGTCTTAAAATGTATCATAGCATAGCGTAGCATAGCATAGCATAGCATAGCATAGAATAGCGTAGAATAGAATAGAAATTTCATTTGGAAGGCACCTACAATGATCATCTAGTCCAACTGCCTGCTATAATAACGCTCCTTTCTTCTCTCTCTTCCTTCACATATACATATGGGTCACTTGTATGGTGTCTGCATTCTCCAAATAAGCAAAAAAAATGTACAAAATTTGAGACTATAGAATTTAATTATAGATTTAATAATACTAACTTTCAGACAGAGATGGATTATTATTTAGATCGGCTAAGTAACCTTTTGATGCAGTAATTCCTATCTACTCATTTGCAAATATTCTTCTGCATAAAACTTACACACTTTCCTTCATTTGAATAAATCCAGTTGTGCACAACTTCAGGGCATTTATTCATAAGTATTCTAGAAAATCTTTCTGAGAGTCAGTAAAGAAAACTCAAAACCTTGTCTAATGAGAATAAAGTAGTATTTACCTGGATAGAGTATTTTGGGGGTTCCACAATCAACATGATACTTTGTTTAGGGAAAAAAATCCTCATTTTTGCTTGTTGGGACAGATCCAAAACACGCCAACATGAGTAAGATGTCTGTTAACTTCAGTGAGCTCTGGATGAAGCTTCCAGTCTAGGAAGAAGGATGCTGCTGTGCACTTCAACAGCAGCAGTAACCCTAGCAGTTATCTTCCCCCCTACACATATCCAAAAAGCAATTTAACGCACCAGCAGCAGTTGCCTATTAATCGGGCTAGAAAAAAGGTAGCCTGGGAGGGTGGGTTTAAAAGAGGAATGTGGCACTATTATGTATTGCTTGCAAAGTAAACAAGCAACATCAGTATAGTCATTTCCTAATTACGAGCTGTTTCATAAACTGTAAATGCTAACATGGGAGAGGTAAATCATAGCAATTTAATTAATAAAACACTTTAGACAATTAAATCCATATGTGCATGTCCTGGGGCACAACATCAATAATAGAAGCTTGCAGGCATATTTTGGAAATTTTATGCAATCATTTGCAGATCTTGTAGTCAATAATTGGTACAAACTGGTTTAACTCTTCCTTGCCTGGTCTGGAAAATGGAAAAGAGTTGTTAATTACTATTATTATTATTGATTTCATTACTGTTATTATGTTGCCCATTTTTCCATCTTATGTGTGTATTTTAAAACTATTTCTGTGCAGGCTACAAAATGAATCTGATTTCTTCCTTACATGTATGTAAGCTCTGTACACAACATAATGAATGGACTTCATCCTAGAAAGGTAATAGACTTGTTTTCCTGGTCCACAGAGCTAGACTAAAATTTGCACATACACTACAGCTTCAGGCTCTGAAGTCTGAGTACAATTTCTGAACAATAGCTCTTGAGCTCTGAAGTTGCAAGAATCTGTCCACGACCAAAGATTTTGGAGACCCCAAGCACAGAGCTGAATGGAGACTGCGACAGTTCCGGATAGACAACTGATGGGTGTGCAGAGAGGCTACCTCATGTGTGCAGTAAGTCAGACTCATGCACAGGCTGTTATCCTGATACTTTGCAAACCAGGCTGACAACGATCCAGAAAAGCAACAGGTAATCATAACCAAAACAGTGCAAGACCTATGGCCCATGCAGTTTTCCTGTGGGACGCAGAGCTTGACAGTATAATATAAACCTCTATAATTCAGGATATCTAGCAGTGCCTGCTAAGTTTGGGAGCCCATTTGACCACAACAGCAGCCACACACTCTGGTAAACAGGCCACATGCCATTTTTCCACAGACAAGCTGCTAGCAATACCCAAGCCCACATTCATAGAATTACGG
>VYZW01009213.1:7010-28573 GCA_013401315.1 Balaeniceps rex | reverse complement strand
GGAGCCACCCCCCCGCCGCCCCCGTATCCGCACCTCACCGTCTCCCCCCGCCGCACGCCCTCCCCCGGTGTCTCGGGCCCTGGCCCGGTGTCCGCGGAAGGCTTCGCCTCTGAGCGTCGTGTTTCCACGCAGGGTTTTTGGTGTGGAGCAGGGGAGGCCCCGGGTAGTCCCTCAAGCCCCCGCGGTGGTACCGACAGCGGGCGTCGTCTCGGCGGCGGTTGTTCACCGCGATGGGGGCTTTATTTGTACGATGGGTAATAAATCGGCTGGTCGGCGATTTACGGCAGGGGTTCCGCTGGGTGAAGTGAGATGTTGGCGACTCAAAGCTGCCGATAGGTGTGGGATTCTGCGTTTAATCTCACGGTGGCGTGCAGCAGGCCCGCGTGTGAGAAAACCTGGTGACAAGAATATGACACCGGCATTTTTTTTCTCTATCCCCCTCCTCCAGAGACTGTCAAAGTCTAGGGACAAAACTAGGGTGTTTTTTAAAATTTTTAAAATTTTTTTTGGTGATAAGCCCAACGTGACTAGAAACACCCGTGGTTTACGCAGAGGTCCTTCCTCGCCCCTCACCAAGCAGCCTTGAGCACAAACGTTGCAGCGTGAAAAAGTGAGATGACTGCCGGCTCTGAAACAGTTGTGGTCTGCAGAAGATTGTTTGTCTGGTTGCGCTTTGGTGACTTGCCCTGGGTTTTAGCTGCTCAGTTTGACCTTTTTTTTTTTTTTTTTTTTTTTTAAAGAAATAAATAAAAGATGTATTGGACTCTTTTGGGATGTAGTATGTGGTGGAAGGGGAAACTATTCAGGAAGCCCTTCATCTAAAGGTGGTACTTGGGTTTCCTTTAAAGCTGGCTTTGATTCTTGTTCTTGAAGATCGTCTGTATAGCTGCTTAGGAGCTGGGTATATTGCAAAGACTGTTTTGGACCCCTTTGTTTTAAAGGGTTAAAATCACAAATTAGATTTAGTTTTATATGTGTTCTTTAACTTTCATACTTTTTAATAAAAGCTGCTGTAGAGAGTGGGTGCTGTTCAGGGGCACAAACTCTTTTTGTGTTGCTGTTAACGCCTAGAACATTGGAGTTTTGCTTGTGACTCGGTTGTCTTTGTGCTGCGGCAGTGTAAATACATTATTGTGTTATATCAAGCTTGACCCTTCCAAAGTTAAGTTTCCTTTAACCAAAAGACGTCAATTTTATGAAATTCTTCATCAGAAAACTATTAGTGGAGTTTTTTTCCTTTTTCACACACAACGAGTCACTTCTTTCTTATGAACTTTTCCTTTTTTCTGTTCTGTTTCCTTTTCCTGTTTTGTTAAAATTCACGTAATCACTAGAAACCTTAAGACTAGAATTTAAAACTTACATTTCAGCAATTAGATAAAATAACTGTTGGAGTATGTAGGGGTAATTGCTTTTTGACAGTAAGTTCCTAATTCTTAGGTTGCCCTGTAATAAGTGAAAGAAGTTAAGGCAGGTAGACTGACTCCTCTAGTGCCAAAAGGAATCGACGGCTGTTTCTTTCTCATTAGCGGTAGGAGTTACTCCTATGCAAAGTATACGTAGGTGGATATACTTGATTCCTTGTTGCAGAGCTACTGTTTGCGTGTAAGACGCTCACTGAAACATCTTTTGACAGAAAAATGCTGTCCAACACTCAGCAATGTGTTATTCTTTCTCCTTTTTTTTTGCTCCTTGAAAAGAGGTAATTCACTTAACCGATCCAGTGGGGCCAGAATATATATGGTCTTACACATTAGAAGTTAGTTTTCTCAGTGAGTTAGAACAAAGTGAGAGTTGGCTTTAGGGTGAATATGGGCTTTTATAAGTAAGACCTTACGTATATAAGAGGTTTCATCAGCTTTTGATGAGAAGTTGATAGTGAAATGCACTTTGAGGGAGAATCCCAGCTACTTCCTCTAGATGCTGGTTGTTGGTCTGAGGCGAATATGGTACTCAGAACTACTTACCTGCCTGTTAAACTGAACTGTTGGAGCAAAACGAAGTGAAAACTATTTCTAGTGATACCATCAACTCCTGTCATTTAACAGATAATGTGGAGTGGTTGTTTTACAGATCTGCAGGCACTAGACGTTTTAAATTATCAAAAATATAACTTCTGAAAACTTTGAACTATTTCCAAGAGGTCTCAAGAAATTTTATAAGAGTTGGGAAAACCAGTTTGTCCAGACATGCTGGATAAGCATGTTAGCTCTATGGGGGGGGGGGTGTACATTGATCAAGAGTTATGTATTCTTATTTTCTACTAGGATGTCCAGGTGTAATATAATAAACAATGTTTTGGCATTCAGGTAGCTGTAATTAGCCTTCAAAGTTTACATTTAATTTCGATGAATAGGGAAGTTCACATGTAAGTAGAAGTAATAGCTCTGTCTTGCTGAAGGCTGAGACAAGTATTCATCAATTAATACGTTAGGAAAATCTCTTTGCAGTCATGAGAATTATATTTCCTTTTAATTAATTCTAGGCAATATAGAAGAACTGTGGACTGGTGAATTTTCCACCTTTTCTGACTCACTTTTTAATGTTTTACCGTGTGCCGTTGAAAAGGATTTGCAATGCCTGTTACTATCTATCCGTTCGTTGTCTCCTTGTGCTATATGCAGCGTTACTTGCACTATATCATCTGTTAATATCAAAGATGGATGACGGCTAAATATGTCACTGCAAGTGAGGGATTTGCTTAATATATTTGGATGCCATCAGGATTCTCTGTGGCTGTGCAAGGCACTCCTTGAAGTAGTTATTTGTCATCTATTTAAGAATCAAAAGATGGTTTGTCTGCTTGATGCGCTAGCAAGCTGAAGTCCTTGAGTACTGTGAAATATTGGCAGAAATCTTGTCATTGTACATAGGTTTAGTGATATTAATGTTGTGTTATCGTTCTCAGTATAAAATCAGTGTGGGATAAGAAGGGTGTTTTTCCATTTTCGGTGTTTTTCAGTAGACTGATCATTGCTTAGTAAGATTTTTTTTATCTTTGTTTTTGACCAAGTATGTTCTGTCTCGTCACAACTTATGGATATAGTCACGTATTACCATGGCTTAATTAAGGTACTTTATATTTTCATGGAGTAAATTATTCTCTTTTATAAATTAAGCAGTTCCTCAGTTATGTTCTTACTGGATGGCTGCTAACATGGGAAAACACATTTGTATTCTGCTGTAATATTTTTTTGTGTAGTATGAGATCCTTCCTTAGTCTGCGTGTGCCTCAGTCATGGCAAAAATGACCTGCAACCTAATTCTTTATTTTTCTTTGCTGTTTCAGAAGGCTCACGAACAAGCCACAATTCCCAATTGCTTGGAAAATATAGGATTGTTCTTTTGTTTCCTAAACCTATTTGATAAAAATACTGTATTTGAATATGGCCTAAGAAGACAATGTTGGAAGTTGGTGGTTGTGTTAAGATGATTTCCTGAGGTGTTCTGATATTCCTTTACAATTTCTGATACGCATTCAGAGTAGTGGGGCGGATTTTGGTGAGCCTCTGTGTGTGTTTTTTTTTGTTTGCCATATTTGTTCTCAGTTTTGTGTTGGCAAAACAAGCAGTGCAGCTTTGGCTGTGATGTATGTGTTAAGGTTTGGAGCTGTAGCTGCCAGAGAGAAGAGCTGGATAAAATTGAGCTGGGAGAGGTTAAAATTGTCTGATGTTACCTTGAAGCTGATGTGAAACTAACTTGGTTTTCTCCCAGGTTTTGCTTTAATTTAGGTTTTAAACTGTCACTCCTTGCAGTTGCAATTCTGGTTAAGAAGTGTGAAATGGCTATGAAGTGAGATACAAAATGCCTAACGGAAGACCATGGGGTTCCCCCCGCTCCTCTCTGTGACGATGAGGATTTTAAGTAATTTACAGGTGCAGCTGAGGATAGGTATTCCTGCTAAAGTGCACTTCTGGAGCTGTATGAGCTATGATATGCTTCTTGGTCCTGTTCTCCCGCCTGCTGGCTTTGCTTCTTGCTCAGCCTCTTCCCGAGTAGATAATTTTCTGGCAATGCAGCTGCTCTTAAGCCTGGAATCTGGGTCAGTGTGTCACACCCACTCTAGGCAGGACCTAAAGCACCTTGTGCAAAAAATGCAACCAAGATTTGGATTTTTACATTAGCCAAATAGTCAAAAGCACTTAAAACAATCGCAATTGTTGAAATTCTGTCGTACAAAAATCTGAAGCAACCTAAAGAAGAACATTGCTGTGGGCTTGTAGTTCTGGCAGGTTTGCTGAAGGAAGACTGTTGGGAATTAGTCCTCATTAAGGTATTAATCTGATATAGGAATTACCTTTTTGTACAAAGCGGTGCAGTAATCGAGTTTTCTGAAATGCGTATGCTTTCTGATAAGAATAATAGGCTATGGGTTGGTTTACAGTATTTTAAAGTTTGCAGCACTGCTGCCTTGGATTCAGGTGTCGTGGGTTGAGACTCCGAATTCTTGTTCAGACTGAACAGGAATGAACAGGAATACATAAAAAAGAGGTACTTCCCGCCCCCCCCGCCTCAATTGCTCCAGGTCTGGGCAGGAGGTTTCTCCTTTCACTGTGGTCTTGCAGTTTGAAATGGTGAGCTCCTGAATGCTGTTCTTCATATTCTAGCAAAGTGAACCCAAAGTAGTTTTGTGTACCTGGCATCAAAGATCTAAAGTCACAGTAGAGCTGCTGAGAAGAACCAGTCCAGATGAATTGCTTTTTTGGCTTTTTGAATACTTCTGTAGTCTTGCAGTAAATATAGTGAAGATAATAAAAGACAGCAAAGATAAGTATTTTGTCATGCAGTGAACTGAAGTTCCTAAGATGCCTGGCTATAGATGCTGTCTCAGCAGTGGTATGCTGATTTGTGTGTTTTTAGTATGAGTTTGTCTTGCATATTCGGTAAAACATTGAATTTGAGTGGGGGAGACAGTTGGGTACTGATTCTGAATTTAGTCAGAAATAAACACTACAGAAGGCTGTTGGCTACCTTGCTTCAGGCGATAATGAACTGTTTTAATTTCTTACAGATTTATTGCTCTTAAATCTAAACGCTTTTTCTGCTTTTTAAATGCTGTTTGTGACTAAATTTTGCTGTAGTTCGAAGAAATGTATGAGTAACTGTACACTTATATAGCTAAGAGGATGTTTGAGGGAAAATTTTATTTTACTTTAATGAGCTACATATGCTGCTTAATTACAAGTACAGGAGAATCTGGAATTCTGTAGAAGCCTTGTGGAGTGTAAAATTTAATAGAAGATACTCTAATTTGTCAAATCCCAAGCACTGTAGATCTTCATCTGCTCGGCTGGTGGATACTCGCTGTGCCTGTATGGGAACGTTGTCTCTCTGTTCCTCTTTCTCAAATCTTCTGTTATATTTACTTAGCCCTTATGAAGGATATACAAAGCTCAAAGTAATTTGGAGGTTAAAAATGTAATGAATATATAAATAATTTTTCGGAAAAGGTGTTAGCTTTAAATTCCTGCTGTAATCTTACAGTCATTTAAAACTGGGCTGAGCAACACCACAACGAACTGCAAACTTATAAATTTACACTCTCTTTGTCTAAATGCTGTAATCTGATTCTCGGGAATAAAGGGGAAGAAAGGAAAGTTGTAGCAGCTATGCTTGCAACACATAACTCTCTTCTAAAACTAGTGATTTATAATTGCCTGTTTTATATAGTCTTGACGTTTTGCAAAAGTTTGTTTTTGTTCTACTAAGAAACTTTTTGATAGTGCCTGATCCATGAGAATCTAGATGTAAATTTGAGTATAATTAGTTGGCTTACTGAGAAAGGAAGTAGATGGAAATAGAAGACTGCCCTCTAAGTTCCAGCCTATTTCATCAAAAAAATGCCATTTCAAATAAACACATGAGCTTTCCATTAGTATTTGTGCTCAGTACTTTGTAGACAAATAACAAATTAAAAGTAAATTTAAAGAATTTTTTCATGAACAGGGTTCTTACCTTACTGTGTGTGAAATGCCTCAGAAATACTAAGCGAGTCAGAACAAGAAGTTAATTCAGCCACACTTGGTATCTGTATTTTGTCATTTTTTTTGTTTCATTTTGTAACTTTACGGTATTTTCAGTTGAGGATCAGCTTATTTTTTCCCCCTTAAACTTATTTTCATTTCAAGTTTGCCAGGGACTTGAAGCAGACTTGGGCAAAATTCACAGACCGCAAGATTTCCTATTTTGTAATCCTGAAGGGAGCCTGCAGCCAAAGCCCAGGTACAGGTCCGAGCCTGGGGATGTCGTTGCTAAGGCAGAAGTTCCCCCGTAAACATTTCTCGGAGCCCTTCTGGCAAAGGGCAGAGGGAGGTAAAAACTTGCAACAAGGCTGTGAATCCTGATTTCTTGTGATGCTACTTGGCTGTCTGATTGACTCTGTAAAACATGTTTTTGTTTTTGCTGAGAACAGTGTGCATTACTGCAGGCAAGGGAGGCTGCTCTGCCTCCTCCCACACTCCATCAGTGCTGGGCATCTCCTGGAGAATGGGCATAAAACCAACCTGATTGACAGTTTAATTGAGGACAGTGAGATAAAAGTTTTAAGTCCTTTGTTTCAGTTTTTCAGTTTTCCAAGCACTGACAGAAGTAGTTGTGTTAATGTTTTGCCCACGCCTGTGGGGAAAACAACGATGTCCTACCAGTGTGGTCTCACTTGAAAGAGGAGCTCTGGGTGCAGCTGCAGAGACAGGGCACTGTGAGGTAAGCGATGTGGTAAGGATGGATTTCCATTGAACATTCTGCAGGAGTTTCCAGAGAGTGCATGGTGGTAAATCCATGGTAGCAATGACGGTGAAGTAAGGCGTGTCGTGTTGGCTGGTGGGGACCATGTCCAGGTAATGAGGAATTCTTAATATGCTGTCCAGCCTGCCCTAGGATGAAGAATCCTAGGATGAGTCAAGCTTCTCTTTTTCTAGTTATTATTGAAAGGTCAGGGGAGGTTTAGTAGATGTATTTGGGTCAATAGACATGAGTTTTCAAGGGAAATTGCCAGGTAAGGCAAGAAGACAGAAGGTTGAACAATTTGGGTGTTGAAACAAGATCAGAGAATTTGTTACCGTTGATATTCAGTTTCCCGTTGTGTTACGCAGTGCTGCCGGGCTTTGATTGTGCTCCGACACATCCAGAGAGTTATAATGAAAAATGGAGGGCAAGGGAGGTTTTAAGATTTTGTTGTTATGATTAAAAACCTTGCTTAAGATACAGCATCTCTCTTTATCTTTCTGAAGTATTAAAACAGTAAATTATTTGCCTGATAGCAGCTTCCTCCACTCGGGAGTAGAATGCACTCAGAATTTCTTCCCCAAAGAGTGAGCTGCTATGTTTTCATCATTGAAATGAATAATTTGTTACATATTAATGATTTTTATCCTTTGTGCTTGATACATCTTCATGTCTTCAATTGTCTAAGCTATTTAGATGTGCCTCGTTTAGATCTCGTTTTCTCTCCTNCCCCCCCCCCCCCCGCCTCCTCAGTATCTGGGACTTAGTACAGTTTCCTGCCTTGGTTTGGCATGCATTGTCCTTAGATGGTCTCCTGCAAGGGTGTATAATTCACTGTCCTTACATAGTGTAATGAGCTGTGGAACTTAATTTTCTTAACAGCTAACAGCAGTTTTACGGGTGTTAAAAGTGCAGTGATGTTTGTTGTCTGCATTGATTAGATTAAGAGTTAGTAGGTTAGGTGTTCTGTAATAAAAGGGCAATTCGGTTGAAGAGCACCAGTAACCCTCGATCCATTTTTAGGCGTGTACAAACTCCAGTTTATGTAGGAGACAACAAGCTCACCTGTTTGGGGAAGTGAGACTGTGTTGTAGGAGGAGAATTTGTTCCAAGTGTGGCTTCTGTTTAAAAGTTTAATCCACTAAGACTTTTTGTATAACGGTTTCAGGTGTTTGAAACTCTCTTTGTTGCGTGCTGAGGCTGTGGCTTGAGACGGTGGCTTTGCCCTGTTGCTGTAAAAGTCCTACCCCTGGAACTACACGCTTCTTTTAAAGCACGGCCACATAACCAGAGTCGGCTCCCTGATCGTTTTGCACTGTGGCACCACAAATCATCATATTTGGCGCAGGAGAAGAACAAATGGCCGTGGATGGGAGCTCAGTAGCTCTCCAAGTTGGTACTGCTGTGAAATTTCCTCTTGCTTCAAACTCTGGCCAGCGCTTTGTTTATTCTGTGTAATATTGATGGCTGTGGTTCTTTTTCCTTCAGCAGGGTGTGATACCGGTGCCAGCGTGTGTGCCTGCCACCAGCGCACGCAGGCTAACGTGTGTTTTCCACTGAGTTGGCAGCAGGTTGCAGAGTGTGCTTGGGAGGGTATTTCCGTGTGTCTTTTCAGCCCCTTCCGACACAACCCAAGTGAAATCTTGAGGAGTTGCTGCAGGTGATACATATTCTCTTCTCACAAAGTTATTTTTGCTGCCTCTGGCTTCCATGCAGTGGTTTTGTCTATCAGATTTTGAATGCCTACTTTCTCCTTTTTTGCTATAGGCATATGTTCCAAAGGGCATTTTCCTTGAATCTTTTTGAATTTTGGTTGTCTGGCTTCAAGGCCTTTCGGAAAAAGCTAGTAGGAGTTTTTGTGGGGTTGATGGTGGAAAACTGCACCTTTGGAGGGACAGGAGGTTGTTCAAAAGTGGTTTTGCTGATTGTATACAGTCTAATTTACATGGTGGTAGGGCATACATCACTTGGGTAGAAGTTTACCTTTAGACCGGGTGCCTTCTTTAAAGGGCTCTGAAGGTACACGTGTTCCGGTTTGTCGAAGAAATTGATAATCCCAGAGAACATACTGAGTTTGTTCAGCAAGATTAAAGATGGTCTTCTAGTGTTACTGTATAAACAAAGAGAGTCCTCTGTCATAAATTCTGCTGTGTTTTTACTGTTCAAAGTCAGATTGATAATGGAGGGTTTACAGCAAACCAGCAGGACTGGTTTGCTTTATGTTTTCAGGCGTGTGCCCTGGGTGTAGGTACAGCATTTGGCTCCAGTGCTGATGCCTAAAGGCAGGTTTCCTTCCACAAATAGTCACTACCTTTAGTCGAAGTTACCCCCTGACTCAAAAGCGGAGGAGAATGAGTTGGCATTATCCACTCCTCTGAGATCAGTAGCGGGGGAGCAGTGGGGAACTACTTGAAAGTCCCAAGCCTTTCCCTGGAGGAAGGGTTCCCAGTCCTGTAAGTCCTTTCACAAGCACAAGTCATTGATCTCGGCTGGGTTTCTTGGGCTTTTTCTCTGCCGAACAAAGGTTTCAATCAACAGGTGTAGGGTTTCAGACACAAGTCTTGGTTCACATCAATTTTAGAGGGAAAATTCTCACGTAAAAGTCACTGAAATTAAAAACTCAGCTGTTTGTGTCCACCAAGATCATCCCTCTGGAGACAAGTTTTAGTGTTTCCTTACCATGGTTGCAAATTAGAAGGTTTTTTCATAATGCTTCAGGTTGTTACTCTCTCTTACAAAGTAACAGAATGCACCCAGCTGAGAAAAATACCTTAGTACTTCTTTTCAAGAATAGGGGACTTAGAGTCTTTCTGCAAAATCATCCTTTTCACTATTGATAGTGAAGAGAGAAGAGTTTGTTCACATTGTCACCATCCGCCCTGCTGCATGGCAGAGCCGTGAATGGAAAAATGTTTTCAGTGTTCTCGGAATAGCTGGATTCTGCTGTGAAATCTTCCTCAGTGATGCTGGTGAACTTGTTGCAGCGCTGTTTTATTGAGGCTGTCTCCTGAAAATCCCGTAAGGAAGCTGTAGCTTGGCTGGGCTGCCATTGCAGCCCTGGGCTTGTCCTGCTGCCTCGGCCTCTTGTCCTCTATGATACCAGGAGCTGGGAAGGAGGTAACGGTAAATACTGCCACTATTTCTCCAAAATACATTAGTGCTGCTATGTGCAAAGCAGTTAAGAAAGAAAGGCTTTTCTCCCAAAGCTTTCTCTGTGGCTTGGGTGTTTCGAGCTCCTTGGGGCTGGTGGGAGGAAGCACGTACAGGCAGGGACTTTGGACGCTTCTCTAACTGAAGTAATTGATTCTCCCTTCTCGTGTGCTCCATGGCTATTTTTTTTTGTAGTAGTTTAGTTTAGTTAGATGAACATACATTGCAGCAAACATCATCTAGGGTAGGTGTTAGGATGTTCCTTAGAATAAAGAGATGGGATTAAACATGGCAAAATCTGCTGTGCTTTGCTGTCTCTGCGCTACAGAGTTCCAGAGAGCTGAGCGACATTGCTTGTATTGAGGCAGGTAGACCCTTTAATTAATTGATTAAGCTTTGCACAAAATAGTTTTTGACACCCCCCCCGCTCTTGTTGGAGCATGTATTTTGACTGTTCACTCCCAGTTCATAGAATAAAAATTGTAATTGCTGGAGATGACCTTGAAGAAAAGATGGGATAAAACCTGGTTGTGGGTAAAGCTGCAAATACTGGGAAGGCATCCCTGGAGCAGATGGTGCTGGCACGGATCCTCTCAGGACGGAATTCAAGTTCCTTTCCCCGAGCCAGATACTCCCCATCAGCCGGTGCACAGTGCTGCTGCAGAGTATGATTAGGTGCTTCCCACTCGGCTGAACTTTTCGTGGCATTTCTAGACCTGGTTTAAAAATAGGAGAAGTATTCTCAGTAAGATTGTGTTGGAATAGAAGTTTGGGGGTGGTTTCTGTTGGTGTCCCACTTCTCCAACAGTCACTTTTCTTTTTCTTCCAACTCTTCACCAGGATCAGCCATATTTTCCTGTTTTTCTTCAGTAGTTTGGAGGAAACCTCCAGCAGATGGATGCCTGGAGCTTATCAGCTCCAGTGGTTTGTCTCTGGGACGGGAGATGCTGTTTACTCTTCTTGTATTTCTGCAAAACATTTGTGTAGTAAGTTGTTCTTGTGGGTATAGATCAAGTATGTTTCTTATCTTAAAGTGCTGACCCTGAAACTTAGCAATTTTTTTTTTTTTCTGTATGGCAAGGTTGGTCATCACTTTGGGCAGGGCTACCCTGAAGGTGGGAGGGGTTGATTAAAGGGCCTTTTTGTTTTAAGACTGCACCAATTTCAGTTAGAAATGCAGTTGTTAGAAGTATCTGTCGGGGTGAAGGGAGTGAAATGGTATCTTTTTCTTCATTTGGTTATGCTCTGGGATATTGTGCAATATTGAGGTTTGTAGTTTGATTTTATTAGGGAGTGTGCCTTGCATCTCTGGCTCCTGGCTTGGGAAGAGCTCTCGCCTTTAGTTTAGGGGCACAGTAATGCTGCGGTTGAGGAGGCATCAGGCAGATGCTACAGGATAGGATGAGCATGTGAGAGGCTGTGATTTTATGCATGAAATTCCTTTAAAGACTGCGTTGGGGAAGGGCTTAGACTTGCAGACCACTGTTTTGAAATGCATTTTACATAAAAGTTACTCTGAAAATGTCTAAAATTTTCTATTTTCTAAAATTTCAAGTCAAAACTGTTCATTTGCCTTTGAAATGAAAAAAAACCCAACTGGTTTACCCAATTAAAATTGTAAAGGAAACCTTGGTGTCTTGGGCGAGCTGGGTGTTCTGTCTGTCCAAATTAGTGTGTGGTGGTGTTTTTAATTGTAGGAGGCAAGCGACAGTATCTGCTGT
This sequence comes from Balaeniceps rex, assembly GCA_013401315.1. Taxonomy (NCBI): domain Eukaryota; kingdom Metazoa; phylum Chordata; class Aves; order Pelecaniformes; family Balaenicipitidae; genus Balaeniceps; species Balaeniceps rex. Next base: position 16,979 of record VYZW01009213.1, on the reverse strand, counting down.
CTCTTTGGAGAAGTGTGAGTTTTGCGTCATGCTTACTGAGTAAAACACTGACATAGCAGTATTTCTCTGTGTTGCTTTGGTTTTGCTAACACAAAGAGTACTTTTAGTAGCATCTGGAATACTTCTTGGCTAGTTCGAAATCAATTTGAATCCAAAAATACTTTGCTTGTGATTTAGAAGTCATGTTTGACGTAGTGTTGCTACGCCTTTTATTCCTTAACAGCCCCGTACTGCCCTCTCGTGTTAGCTTGAGCATATTGTATGTGCTGTAGCTGCTTTTCTAACATGGAGAATATTTTTGTAGTTATGTTTGCAGCTAAAATGCCATTAAACCATTTTGTTTGCTTTATAAGTTTCCAGCATAACCTTACAGAGGTCCATTTTAAAAATTGTGATTTCATCCTGAATTGTTCTGGATTTTTTTTTTTCCCCTGCAGATTTTGAAGTAAATTGAGCAATTTCGCTTTTCACATTGAAAGGCATTTTGAAATTGGGCATCTACATTTCTTTTAAGAACTGTCTGATACTTTATTTTGTCTATGTACATTGCAAATACAATCAAAATGTAACGAAGCTACATTTTAAAAGAATAAGTTCATGATTTTTAATGTAGCCTAGCACATGGAAAAAGCAGAAGAAATAGTAGCTAATACATTGGCCAAAGCTGTTTTTTTTGTAACTAAGTATAGAAAAGGTGGAAAACTTTGAGGGGCAGCTAGTTCCACGCACGTACTGAACAGATGCTGAAGGTAGTGAGAAGTTCGTTCGTGACCGCCATTCTGATGAGACACGACTTCATACGATGAGTGGAGGGGGCGATGTTAAGTCTATGATCTATATTTAGGCCCTGTCCGATCTCTCAGATGATACTGGTATCAGGAGTTCCCTGATACTTGACCCTTCTTAGGGCCCTGCTAACGTATAGACTAAGTGGATTTTTGGTCAGAAGCTCTTCATATCCATGTTAGAGGATAGTACTTACAAATACTTCCTTGGGGGAATAGGGGAGAGAAATGAAAAATATATCCATGCCTTTCTGTGCAATTCATTAAAGCAAGTAGAAAGAAAGTGAAGGGTTTTTTTAACTGGTATTTTTTTTTTCTGCCTCTCTCCTTTCTTTCTCCCTTTTTGTTTCCCCTCTTCAGGCGCTGCCGCCGTACTAGAAATATGGGGTCGGAAAACCCAAGTCCGCAGAACCCTGGCTGTAAGATCATGACCTTTCGCCCCACCCTTGAGGAGTTTCGGGACTTTGGGAAATATATTGCTTACATTGAATCGCAAGGAGCTCACCGAGCAGGGCTTGCCAAGGTGAGTTGCCCTAGCTTTGGGAGTTGAAAGCTTCTGCCTTCCCGAGGCTCTGCTTTATGTAACGTCTGTGAAGTACCACTCAGAAGCAGTTTGCTTTCATGTAGTCAAGCAGAGTGTGTTTTTGAAAATTGTACTTGCAATCTCTGTTTCGGTTTACTGAGAGAGGAAAGGCAGAGGGGTTACAGGCCTTTTGTAAGAGTGAAAGAAGGATGTCTTCTCCCTAAATCCCTAGATGGAAAACAAGGACGTTCCCAGCCCTTGCAGAGATGGGTTAAGGGTATTTCCATGTCCCGATTCTGTTGCTGAGGGTATAGATAATGGTAGCCATGGTCCTCAAGGGCTGGAGGCGTGAGGTTTTCAGCTCCCCCAGAGCGCAGGGTAAAGGATCAAGCTTTTGAAGTCTGCTTAGGTTTGGATGGGGAAGAGGGCCTAAATCATATTTATATGAATGGGTGCAGACTTTTTACTCTTACCTTTTTAATGTTCTGGGCTACCACCTTATGCTGACTTGAATCTAGACCTGTAAACATATCCTGTATGTGTGTGTGATTCCCAAAATACCTGAAAGCCTTTTTGACCTTCAGGAAGCAGTTCTTCATCCAGCTCTAAAACATCTTTCTGCTTCCTTTCCATCTGCATCTTAACACTGAAACTAATGGAGCATTATGAAAACTCTTCATGTGAAGCTTCTGAATACCAGTACTTGACATACGACTGCTTGGAAAAAATGAGGACTAACTGTTTTAGAAAGAGTATTTCTGTGGCTGTGTCATGTTGCACCATAGGCTGAGAGAGATCATTTGTTCTGATGAGGTAGTTGTTATGTATGGTATTTAGCAGAACTTAATAAAGCACAGCAGAGAAATAAAGCTGTTAGGCATGAAATAATTCTTATTTCTTCTAAAGCATAGGTCAATTACAGTTCTAAATAGAGCTGGGTATTGATAAAAAGCTCTCTGTGAAATGTTCCTTGTCCACTCAAGTGTACTAGCAATTACATGAGTCTGCTAGGGTAGATTATTTTAATAAAAGTTGTTGGTGGATTCCAGATGCTGTAAAGAAATCACTCTACTTGTAGGACTAAATCTGAGCATTCAGAGTTAATTTTTGTGTCTCTCTATTGCAGCTGCAGTTCAGAGCCTTATAATGGAAGTAGAGCTCATTATATCCTGGAGGAACCATGCCCATGAAAGTCAATTACTTGTCCTCCAGTTCCCGTAACTTTTTTTGGTTAATCCTTACACCAAATTAGATTGCAGATATTTTATTTTTTTCATTCCACATGCCTGCTGAATGTCCTACTGATTGTTCTCTGATCTTGAGCCTAGAATTGTTGGCAGCTCTTCTGTTTAAAATTACAGCTTTTTCTTCCACATTCAGCACTGCTTTGCAGCAGGTTTTTTGCCCAGCCTCCAAGAGCGAGGAAAGAGTTCTGGATGCATTCCCCATGGTTTTCTTTTGTTCTTCTCTACCCCTTACCCCTTTTCATCTAAGGAGTTGGTCCCTGATGTGTCACCTACAAATACAGAAACATCAACAGCAATAATGCAACAGGATTTTGAGCCTTCCTAGTTTAAAAAAACAAAACAAAACAACAAAAACCAACCAACCAACCAAAAAAAACCCACACCAAAAAAACCCAAACCAAACCAAAACAAAAAAACAAACAAAACAACTCCTCCCTATCACTTCAAGAAAACCCTAATGTAAGTGATCTTCTAGATGGAATAGTTGTTTAGACTACTATAAAAGGTTATGGACTTGCAGAGATGCAACATACTAATAAAGCTGCTGGAGTCTTCATGCAGCTTTGTGGAATGGTAGGTGAGAGAGGAATGCCGTTCTGGAGGGAAAGCATGTGCAGTCCTTCTGGCTTGCAGCGTACTTCCTTGGTATAACTATATATCTTTTTATCATCACTGGCCATCATCTGTGACACTGTACTGATGGGACTGCTAGCGGGCAGGCTGTCAGCCCTCTGACCGTGTCAGCTAGTCCTGCACTTCAGCAGATGCAGAACAGGTGTCTTGTCATATGTGCTGGTTATTTGAAATGCTGCTGTTATCTGATAACCTGCAGCAGCAGGATAAAATACCTTCCCCTTCAACAGTTTTTTCTTCAGTAGAGATTGTGTTTGCCTGTTGTGAATATGAAGTTTGTTTTGTTTTATTTTTTCCCCCAATTCCAGGTGATTCCTCCCAAGGAGTGGAAGCCCCGAAAAACCTATGATGACATAGATGACATGGTTATCCCAGCTCCTATTCAGCAGGTGGTTACTGGACAGTCAGGGTTATTCACCCAGTATAATATACAGAAGAAACCCATGACTGTGGGAGAATACCGGCGTCTGGCTAATAGTGAGAAGTATGTCTGTGTTAAGTGATGCGCTTATATTGTGAATGGGGGAGTTGTGCAGAAAGCTTTTCACTCTAGAAACAACCTGAAAAGAAAATGCGGCCTTGTTAAATAAGAAGCATTTTTGAGGAAACAGCTTTTTGTTGAAAGCTTACATCCAGAATCTCAAACAAATTTGTAACTTGGTGGCTTTTGGTGTACCTTAGATCTTTTTCTGGGAGTTTGTGTGGAAAGATTCTTCAAAGTAAGTATTTGGCTAAGAATCTGCCTGAAAAGAATGGCTTGGGCCTCAAAGAATTGCTCTCAGTGTATTAACGGTTGTTCCGGAAAAATGTGTTCTGTTGCTGAGGTAGAACTACGAGTATCTTGGAGTGCCTGAGCTAATGTTAATAAAATGAGCGTCTTCCGAAGTGACTGGGAACTTTGCAGAGCACTTCAGTTAGCTGGGACAAGCCAACTGATACAACCTGCAGTTGCATCCTTTTTCCAGAGTCCCTTTCCCGGAGGTCTGGAGTACCTTGGGTTTTAACTCAAGCATTACTGATATCATGCAATCAACTTTGAAATAACTGCTAATACAGCATATACATGAATGCTTTACCTGCCTTCAGCTCCCTGTGTAATAACTTCATCTCATGCATCCTTAGGATGGGGATCTGGTGCTTTACATAATTGCACATCCTGTTTGTCAGTATGCACTAAGAGGTTTTGTAGAAAGACTTACAAGGCAATAAATTACGTGAATCAGAGTAGAATTAGAAATGAAACTCACCTTCAGTAGCCTCCTGAGTGTGCCTACTTTGAAATGCATGCCTCTTTTCAGTCGTTTATCCGTATGTGAGAGTGTTCCTTAGGACTTCTTACATCCTTACCTTTTCCATGTTCTTATCAGGTATTGTACTCCACGCCATCAAGATTTTGAAGACTTGGAGCGCAAATACTGGAAGAACCTCACATTTGTCTCACCAATTTATGGGGCTGATATCAGTGGCTCACTATATGATGCGGTAAGTGAAGTGCTCCTCTTTTATGTATTTTAAATATGGGTAGGTACTGACTTCCTTACTGCTCTTTTCTCATTAAGGAACAGTAATTCAGAATTTATTTGATTTAGCAACCTTAAAAAAAACCCGAATAATATCTTCATTTTTCCCTCATTACAAAAGCATGACTGAACTTCCCACCTTCTCCAGAGATTCAGGATACTAGAGTCAATGGAAGCTGTGAAAATCTTAGTTTTGCTAGAAAAATGAGGAGAAAAGTGATTTAAATGAGTTCTTACAAAGTGTTTGGCCAAAAATTATATATAGCTTGCAGAGAACGTTTTTAAAGAAAACTGGACTGGTATCGTAATGATATGCCTGGATATGTGTGATGGTATGCAGGTAAATTAAAAGCAAGCTACTGATCCTGATCTGTATCATGCTAGGGTTTGGGGTTTTTTTTCCTTCTTTTTTTTTAAAGGGAATAAAATAGAGATTTCTGCTGAAGCACCTTAGAGAGCCAGAAAAAAGCAGCATTTCAAGGAATTGGGTGCTTCATCAAAAATACTTTTTTTTGATTCTTAACACAACTAAAATATTTGCATTTAGATTTTTTCTTTGTAGGCAGCTATATTAGGATACAATGCACCTGCGTGCTAAATTGTTTTACAATTTAAATTGTTTAAGCTTTTCCTTGGTGAAATTGCATCCTGTGCTTAAAAGTAATTCTGTTGTGGTTTCTTCTGCTGTAAATGGTAAAGGTTGCTTATCTTCTTACTCTGTTTAGGCAGCTAATTTAAAGCACTGTCCTTCCTCTGTAGTTTTCTTTTGAGTGGAAAGTGACCTTTTTTTGGAGTGTTGTCTGATTGTCCGCAGTATAAACTGCGTGTTAATGTAAAAGTGTCTTTTTATTATCGGTATGGTTTAATGTAGAATTAATTGGAATAAACATAGATATCTGAGGCCTTCATAGCCTTGGACACCAAAGTCATCCATAGTATTTGGTGCTTTGATGGAGAGTATCGCTGGGTAAAAAAACTGGCTGGATGGCCGAGCCCAGAGAGTTGCGGTGAACAGAGTTAAATCCAGTTGGCGACTGGTCACAAGCGGTGTTTCCCAGGGCTCAGTTTTGGGACCAGCCTTGTTTAATATCTTTATCAGTGATCTGGATGAGGGGATCGAGTGCGCCCTCAGTTAGTTTGCAGATGACACCAAATTGGGCGGGAGTGTCGATCTGCTCGAGGGTAGGAAGGCTCTGCAGAGGGATCTGGACAGGCTGGATCGATGGGCCGAGGTCAATTGTATGAGGTTTAACAATGCTTCCCACAGCATTCTCCTGGAGAAACTGGCTGCCCATGGCCTGGACAGGCATAGTCTTTGCTGGGTTAAAAACTGGCTGGGTGGCCGGGCCCAAAGGGTGGTGGTGAATGGAGTTAAATCCAGTTGGAGGCCGGTCATAAGTGGTGTTCCCCACGGCTCAGTGTTGGGGCCGGTTCTGTTTAACACATTTATCAATGACCTGGACGAGGGGATCGAGTGTACCCTCAGCAAGTTTGCAGATGACACTAAGCTGGGTGGAAGTGTTGATCTGCTTGAGGGTAGGAAGGTTGTGCAGAGGGACCTGGCCAGGCTGGACCAATGGGCTGTGACCAATTGCATGAAGTTCAACAAGGCAAAGTGCTGGGTCCTGCACTTGGGCCACAACAACCCCATGCAACGCTACAGGCTTGGGGATGAGTGGCTGGAAAGCTGCTTGGCGGAGAGGGATCTGGGGGTGTTGGTCGACAGCCGACTGAATACGAGCCAGCAGTGTGCCCAGGCGGCCAAGAAGGCCAGCGGCACCCTGGCTTGTATCAGAAATAGTGTGGCCAGCAGGACCAGGGAAGTCATCCTTCCCCCGTACTCGGCATTGGTGAGGCTGCACCTCGAGTACTGTGTTCAGTTTTGAGCCCCTCAGTACAAGAAGGACATTGAGGTGCTGGAGCGTGTCCAGAGAAGGGCAACAAAGCTGGGGAAGGGTCTGGAGTACAAGTCTTATGAGGAGCGGCTGAGGGATCTGGGGTTGTTTAGCCTGGAGAAGAGAAGGCTGAGGGGAGACCTTATTGCCCTCTACAACTACCTGAAAGGAGGTTGTAGCGAGGTGGGTGTTGGTCTCTTCTCCCAAGTAGAAAGTGACAGAACGAGAGGCACTGGCCTCAAGTTGTGCCAGGGGAGGTTTAGATTGGATATTAGGAAAAACTTCTTCACGGAAAGGGTTGTCAAGCACTGGACCAGGCTGCCCAGGGAAGTGGTCGAGTCCCCATCCCTGGAGCTATTTAAAAGATGGGTAGACGAGGTGCTTAGGGACATGGTTTAGTAGTGGACAGGTACGGTTGGACTTGATGATCTTAAAGGCCTTTTCCAATGAAATGATTCTGTGATTAATGGTAGAGTATCACATAGTACGGGTGCTTCTTCAGAGAACACATTTAGTGAGAAGCTAGTAATCAATCCCTTTGCCACAAAGTAGTGGTAATGCATCCTTTTCATGGTTATTGATGAACACTAAAAGTAAGCTTTCTGGAAGCAGGTGGAATTAAATTAATGCAGATAACACTAGGATATCCACATTTTAAGGCAGTGGAAGGAAGCTGTGGGCTATTATTCTCCTTAGCAAGTACTGATACGTTCTAGTACAAAACATTTCTTTTGAATTACAGGATGTGGCAGAATGGAATATTGGCAATCTGAACACCCTCTTAGACATGGTGGAACATGAGTGTGGCATTATCATAGAAGGTGTAAACACTCCCTACCTTTATTTTGGGATGTGGAAGACAACATTTGCTTGGCATACAGAGGACATGGATCTCTACAGTATCAACTACTTGCACTTTGGGGAGCCAAAATCCTGGTAAGTGATAGAGTACTAATAGATAGTGGCTATGTACCTTTGCCCTCACTTAGAGACCACTGCAATACCCTTTTCTTCAGGTCTACCTAATTCCATCAGGCCTACTTAGTCTCTCACTTTCCATTCCCCCCCCCCCCCCACCCGCCTTNTTTCCCTCCCCCCCCCCCCCCTACTCTGCATTTGAAACCAGTTTTACTTTCTTAAATGCTGACTTGCTCAGAGGCCTAATTCCTGAGTTTCTAGAAAAGTAGCAGAATTAGGGAGACTTGTTGACATTACAAATAAAACCAGATTTCAGCACTTGAGGCTTTTTGGAAACTAATGCACAGGAGAGCACTGCCACTGATGTGGGAGAGTAAATGATGATGGGAATGTGTGGATGCTTCAGATGCACTTTAATAGTGAAAGACTGTTGTTCTTGCATTGTGCTGTAGGCAGGAAACATCTGTTACTTTAAAATTTCCATTATTTAAATATGTAAATATGCTTACAACTGTAGGGACAGGGTGGGTCAAAGGGTTACTTTTTCATGGTTAATTCTTAGAATAATGATAAGCATTTTTCAACACTGTTGATGTGTATACTGGTTGGAAATAACTTTCCACAAAAATAATCAATAGATAAGGATGAAATTAAGAAGCTAGGAAATCTGGAATATGTTACCAAGAACCAGTCTGTCTTCTTTTTTCTCAAGCCTCCTGTTTAAAAGTATAACCAGAGAGACTTAGCAACCCAGAAGAGCTTTACTGAAAATCTTGATGTGACTAATGTTGACATTTGCATGCAAATTAGAGCTGAAATGTCACTGTGAAGCTGCTGTCATTGTGCCCTGGCAGTGGCAGACAAGATCCACCCATCTCTCTGCAATATGAGTCCCTGGTGACACCAAGTATCTCCAGGCTGTTAGTGCCTGTGGGCATCTAAAAGTTACCAACAGCAAAGAGGCTGTCATGAATGGATACAGTGTTCTTTTACAGTCTTGAAAAGGAGTGGAAGGAGGGGCTGAGTCTGTAACATCCAGCTATAGTCTTAATGTGAATTTTTTAAATCTTTCCAACATGTCAGAAAATCTGTTTCCCCAGCATACCTGATTCTTAGTCTCCGTCTTTCAGGCAGATGCACAAGGATTTTGCAGAATCTCTTATAATACCTCTGTTAAACAAGCTTAATCTCAAGAAACATATCTCTGGATTATGAATGAAATGTGACACGCTCTCATTTTAAATACTGTCAATTTTTTCCTTAATCTTCAGAAGCAGTTCATCAAAACCGTTTTTATTCAGTCCCCATCTCCAGTAGATGGTGCCACCAGCACACGAGAAGCAGTTACTCTCCTTTGCCCATACCAGTGCCGTGACCACCAGCAAAGCTGGTGTCTTCTTTAGCGTGGTGATTTTGGCATGTCAGCACACAAGAGTTGGCTGCTCTAAGAGTTGTAGGAGCAACTGTCTTGAGGTTTGCATTAGGGTCACGCGATCACGGCTGTCTCTGACCGCTCCTTTCATGCCTGCATGTTATCAGTTCTGCCTCATCTGTCTTCTGCTTGCGTTTTTGTTCCGAGCCCAGAATAGAGGGCTGTTAGAGTTATTGCTTTCAAAAAGTAGAAATAAGAACAGATTACCTTGAAAAGAGAAGCTGGTTACATCGTGAAAGTAATGGCTGTTCCACAAACTCTCACAATGTGAGCAAAAGGTAGAGAACAGTTGTGAAATGAAGTATACACTAAGTATTTGTAGCCCAACCTAAACTGTTTTTCTTCTTGCATGCATCTTAGGAACTTTATGCTGTTGTTTGTGTGGTTTGGGGTTTGGTTGTGGGTTGGTTGGTTTTGTTTTTTTTTTTGGGGGAGTTTTGTTTTTTTTTTTTTTTTTTGGAGTATTGTAGATACAATATGTGGATATCCACATACTGTGTATATCATAAGGATGATAAACTCATTGCATGAAGCTGTTGCCCAATCTTTACCTAAACAGTGTTTTTTCCTTTTGTCCTTACATTTGATGTTGCTTCTGTGGGAAATAAGGATTGCATAGTAGAGAAACAAACAAAACAAACTTCCCAAAACAGTAAAACCCGAAACACCTTTGTGTAGCATGTTTGTGTGAAAAGGTTAAGAATCAGAAAGAAGTGGAAATTGTAGATGGAAGATTGTACCTGGCAAATACCGGATCTTAGAAGTTCTTGGTAGCTTTTATTTCTGTCTAATCGTCTGAGGATTTTAGGGAGATGCTGGGGAACACCTAATACTCCCCTAAGAGGGGTTTCAGTTGTTGAAGAGTTAAGTCACTACTGCTTCTAATTGGAATAGAGAAGAGAAAACATAAAATCTTGTAAAGGAGCTCAGGTGTAGCTGGTTAAAAATCAGAGCAGGAGCATGCTCTGCACCTGCTTCGTTTTTGGTTTGTTTATTTGATTGGTGTTTTTTTTTTT
>VYZW01009208.1:4524-18245 GCA_013401315.1 Balaeniceps rex | reverse complement strand
GCCCCGCCCCGGCTCCGCGCGCACGCCGGCCCCGCCCCCGCGCCGCGCCGCCCCGCCCCATGCCGGCGTTTCCCACAGTTGGTCTCACTGACACGGTGACGTCGGAATCACCAACGGCGCCTCGTGACCCGCACCAATGCCGCCGAGGGAGGGAGGAAGGACGCCTCGCGGCAGGTCACGTGGCGCGAAGAGCTTGCCTCGCGCCGCGCCGCGAGGTCTGCCGGGGGTTGTAGTTGGTTGGTCGGCTTGGGGCGGGCGCCCAATCCGATGGAGCCAGCTGAGCACAAAGGGGCGGGGCAGCCCCGCGGCGTGCGGGTGCCACGTGTCGCCCGCCACCGCCGAGCAGGGGCCGCTGTGCCCCGTTCCCGGTGCGGCCCCTTCCCGGGGAGGTGGCTGCCGTGGGCGGCTGGGAGCGCCCGTCAGAACGCAACGCGACGCGACTGCTTCGGGAGTCCGTGTGTGAGCCCTCCTGCAAGGCGCAAGTTGCCGCGTGTGAGAGCAAAGGAGCAAAATCCTGTGGTGGATGCGCATTTCATTTTAAGAGTCTTCTAAAAAATCGCGTGTAAATAGGTGGCGTTCTTGGCACCAATTAACGAGTCGGGTAATTAGGTAGGTTGGCGTAAGCTGAGGAATGTAGCTTGGATAACAAATGCTGGCTGGAGGACTTAGCCGCTTACCTTCCAGGCTCCTTGGAAACTGGAGATGAAGCAACTAAGGAGACTAATTAAAGTACTTTTTAGCAATGTGCGCCATTAGTAAAGTAGTCATTAGGAAGACCGCAGAAATTTCAGAGTACTCTGCCTGTACAATGTTATACCATCACCTGTTGTTTTGCCTTGCATTAAGGTTGAAAGACAAATAAACTGGCAAAAGAAAATGTAGAATTTAAGTAGTTCTTACAGCAGGAGCATCTGTTCCCAGCAGCGGATGGCAGTGTAGAAGCTATTAATTGGCCTGATGTGTTTGGAATTTGCAGTCTAAGAAATCCTAGAGCAACTTAATGAAACTGTCACTGGGTGCTGTGGAATTAGTAAAAGATTAGTCCTTAGTGTAGGTGATGTAGGAAGATTTTAGGTTTGTGCTGAAAACTGGGCATTGATGAGAATTGAACGCCCACTCATAGCCAGTGACGTTCGCTTACAGTTAGTTATGCGATACTCACAGTTTTATTTATGTTACGGACTGTGAAACTCGCATTAAGCAGAAATACCATTGCTATATCTTTTAAACATTAAAGGACCAGGTTTCGTTACTTAGTTGAAAAGTTAACTGAACTAGAGTGTGTCATGACTCTATGGCCATGTGGAAATTATAGGTTTATCTGTTAATACCTGATTAATCATATTGTTTGATTCATAAATAACTAATTCAAATTGTTTCTACGCGCAGGGTCTTTTTGTGTTTGTTGCTGTTTAGACGGATACAAAGAGGCATAATGTAATCCCATGCATGCATTTTTTGCTAGATGTTCTCTTTACAGACTGGAATGAAAGTGAGAAAAGAAGGCTAACGTGAAGAGAAATGGGTTACGGTGCAAAATTCTCAGTTTAGCAGGCTTTTAAAAGAGTTCAGTTCATTCCATCTATCTGTGCACTCATAAGGAAGATCAGTAATCTATGCTGAAGAAAGCAAGCCTAAGTGGAAAAACTACTTTGTGACCTTGCAATTCTAGTGGAAACAGAAAGCATCATATTAAAAAAATACTGTGTAGAACTTGGGACGGGAGTTTGCCCAAGTGAAAAGCAGGAAGCTGCTTCTAGTGCCCAGGGCATAAAGCAGCCATGTGTTTATCTTTTACTTCATCTTCTAATGCACCGTCCTTTTTATTGTCACTTCCCACACACCACTAGCTATTTCTTTACCTAAAATACGGGAGCAACTACAACTACTGTTCCTACAATACTTAAACCAAAGGTTGATGCTCTTGCTAGGGTAGCCAACTCCTTCTGAAGGAAGCCTGAACCTTTGTAAGAAGCACACACCCAGTTGGCCTGTAGCCTCTTTTTACCTCTAAATCCAAGGTCACGCAGCAAGACAATCTGGAAAAGAACGTGTAATTGGATTAGCCATGGTTAAGAAAAACCCTCATGCATTCTTGAATGAAAACAGGTCTACAATGAACACTTCAGTAAAATATACTATATATAAAATGGCTCTTAGCAGCTAATTTTTGTCTGAAGACGTTTGGGTAATCTTTCACATTTTCAAAGCAGATATATTAGAATTTGTCTTATTTAACAATAAGTGTTGTGTCAGATTACAGCATGTGGAGTAACCATAGCAGCTTCCTGTTCTGCTATACCAGTAGATTATCCATTATGCATGTCCCTGGAGAAAAATAACCAAACTTGTTCTCTCCATAAGGGAAAATTCGAACACAACCAAGTATTTGATCCACGTTCTTTGATAAGATGCTTAGAGTCTATTTCTAATGAGTACGCTAAATTAAAAAAAAAAAATTTATTGTCTTGTTCCTTTCCCTTAACTGTAAAACAAATGTTTTCTCCCCTGTTTGAGATAGTATTCATTCCGAAAACTGTGATACATGCAGGTCATTAGGCAGTGCTTTTAGTCCTATCTACAGCTGTCAATTAAAAAGAAAAAGGACTATATACCCTAAAATAAAATACGGTAATTGGTTATGTCATGACCATCTAGCTAACAAGATAAGAGTTTACAGAATATGTAGAAGGTAAGGTGGCATTGTAAGCAATTAATAGTTATTTACAGTAATCTTTATAAAGCTTTTTTACATCAAAATCAGATATATTTGCCATTGAGTTCAGAACTTCCATTTCTTGCCAGCAATATCCTTTTTTTTGTCTTGTCTTCACCATATTTTTCATTTTACTGTGTCTGTCCTACTGCACCAAAATGTGCATCCTTTCTGCACTTGAATTTGTAAAAGGAAAAACACCTTCAAACCCTTCCTATACAGCTAAAGAGTAATTGGGGTGTGACTGAGAATAAGTTGGCAGAAGCCCTAAAATGACTGACGTGGGTTTACATCAATTTCCAGGGACTTATGTCAACCTCTGTGCTTGAGGTCCACGGCGTGGATGGCTGATTTGGCTTTTGCTTGCTATTGAGAGATGAAACGGTGGCAGTAATGAGGGCAACTTTATTTCACTTGTGCTTTTGTGAGGAGGGAGTACTTTTATTTATTAATTTATTTAATATGCATAAGTGGTTTCTGGCCTTGCTGCTTTTAGGCTGTGTTATTGCATCCAGATGGGGATACACCTTGATCTGGTCAGAAGCTGGAGTTATTGCATGTGCCTTGAGAAGGAAGGAACGCACTTCCTGTGGTATTTGAATCCTTTCCAAATTGGGGCTGTTTTCTAGGCGTGTTGTGACTTTCGGCTCCAAAAACCTGAGGGCTACATTGCGCTGTGTTTTATTTTCCACACATCATCCTATGCTGGATAGCTAGGAATTCTGGATCTGCAGCCACATCCCAGATCTGTATTTGTCTTGGAGTAATAGGGATTCCTCCCCCCTTCCTATGGGCAGCAAATCAAACCCAGCTGAGCAATTGTAGCCAGAATAGGCTTTGGAAGAAGCACGGTCAGGCATTTGTTCTGCATGATTCAATAAACCAAACAGCCTCGAATTAAGAATATAACACATAAGGTTGTATTTCATGTGCTTGATCTCATTCCCGTTTGTGGTTGAATCTGGACCTGTTTAGAAGCCACACACACCAGCATGGCATAGAAAGGGCAGATGAGAAAGCACAGAGAAAGACTCCTGGAATCAGCAGATAGTGTTCCTTGGCTGCATCTATGGTTATGCCTTTTACAGCTACTACTGAAAAAAGCACGAGTACAACAAGGGAAATTTTTTGACCAGTGTGAATGTATCCTTACACACTTAAACTCATTTGCAAATGGCATACAGACAAAATTATCACAGCCTTTATGTCTCTCACAGCTAACAAGGGACATCCGTTTTTTAAGCATGCAGAATGGTGTTACGTAGGAGAAAGATACTATTTCAGTATAGAGGCTATGTTCAAGAAAGTTAAATTCAGCAGTCATATAGGAAAGGGGTTTGCATTCTGCACACAAGGTCATAGGTTATTTATATTTAATATGTGACATCTGGCATTTTAAATAATTTCCTTGGCTAATTACCAGTGCCTGGGTGAAATATTAAACTTCTGCCATTGGGGAATTAAAAGGAAAACAAAAACAAAAGTAGATTACATAGTATTGGAAAGTTTTGTAGGAAAATTAGGAGTTGTCCTAATTCAGGCATTAGAATACACAGTAATACAAGATAGAGTAAAAGGGAATAATTGGACTGAAATTGGATAAATTTTAAGTTTTCAGTGAAAATCTACAGTCATCCTTTTAAGGCTCCCTATGCTGTGATTTAATTACAACACTCCTATCTGGATCTTATGCTCAGCATTTGATGAATGGGGCATTTGTAATAGCAAGATTACAAAGTTTAAAAAAAAAAAAGATTGCCTAGAAGGTGTATGTTGACAAAAACGTACCTACATAAAAACTTAATGAGGTCACAGTCTCATTTAACCATTTTACAGTTTTCCCCAAGAAGTTTCGTTGTTCCCCTAAACTTTCTGCAGTCATGTTAGTACACTTCAATATATTTTAGAATCATAGAATGCTTTGGGTTGGAAGGGACCTTTAGAGGTCATCTAGTCCAACCCCCCTGCAGTGAGCAGGGACATCATCAACTAGATCAGGTTGCTCAGAGCCCCGTCCAACCTGACCTGGAATGTTTCCAGGGATGGGGCCTCCACTACCTCTCTGGGCAACCTGTTCCAGTGCTTAACCACCCTCATTGTAAAAAATTTCTTCCTCATATCCAGTCTAAATCTACCCTCCTTTAGTTTAAAACCATTAGGCCTTGTCCTGTCACAACAGGCCTTGCTAAAAAGACTGTCCCCATCTTTCCTATAGGCCCCCTTTAAGTACTGAAAGGCCGCAATAAGGTCTCCCCGCAGCCTTCTCTTCTCCAGGCTGAACAACCCCAACTCTCTTGGCCTCGGATCATTTTCGTGGCCCTCTTCTGGACCCGCTCCAACAGCTCCATGTCCTTCTTGTGCTGAGGGCTCCAGAGCTGGACGCAGTACTCCAGGTGAGGTCTCACCAGAGCAGAGTAGAGCAGCAGAATCACCTCCCTTCTTTTGATGCAGCCCAGGATACGGTTGGCCTTCTGGGCTGCAAGCGCACATTGTTGGTTCATGTCCAGCTTTTCATCCACCAGTACCCCCAAGTCCTTCTCCGCAGGGCTGCTCTCAATCCACTCATCCCCCAACCTGTATTGATATCGGCGGTTGCCCCGACTCAGGTGCAGGACCTTGCACTTGACCTTGTTGAACCTCATGAGGTTCGCACAGAGTCTTCAAAGACTTTATATTCATAGTATTTTGCTCCAGATCATCAAGTGAAAGCAAAGTAAAATTATCAACTGCATTATTACTGATATCAATATATAAGGACACTCTAGGCACAAGTATTTGCTTCTGAAATTGTTGCTTCTACAGATACCTTAGAGTCTTATTACAAAGCCTAAAGTGGTTTGTGAGTGAAATCAGATGACAACTGAGATTGCTACCGGAACAAGAACAAACTCCTTTAATGCACAGTGATGTTTGCGTAAGATAAATATTTGTGGAAACTCAAATGAGGTTTCATAAAAGCTCTTAGGCTTGATACAAAGACTAAGGTGGCATTTTACTTACTTTTCCATATTTTAACTTTCCTTTTTGACTGTTTATTAGCCAGCAGACAGTCCTCTTGTACAGGATGGGGATTTAGAAAATACAGGTTCTGTTCCAAGCTTCCAATTTCTTGCAGTCTAATTTTCAGACTTTCTCAAAGCAGCACAAGTAATTTGCTATTTATATAGACACTTAAAACACTGCCTTAGTTTCCCTCTCAGGTGAGGATAATACAACTTCTGTTGTCCTTCTTAGATTGCAAATGCCTCTCAGTAAGGACTCTCAAGTCTGGATTATTTCTTATACACTGTGTTTGAACAGTCAAGCAGCCTGGCTAGGTGATTTGGGCTAATACTTCTCTTTGTACTGGAAAAGGAGAAGCATCACACAACTGTTACAGCAAAATGCAACCCCAGTCTCTGAGCCTTTAGCTGTTCTAGGATCCATGCATACTACGATACTCCTATGATATGGTTCTGTTTTGTTCAAGTGTAATGCGTGTGCAGTTTAAGGTGCACCTGTTTTTCTGTATTCCATATATACATTTGATGTCCTTTGATTAGCTCAGATGTAACTACAATCTCATGTGCCTAAGTCATTTCTCCTTATATATTGTAATTTAATAAATGATACATAGCCTTTGCTTATCACTAAATTAAAATTTCTTTATCAGTATATTTATTATCTTCAGGGGTAGCAAAAGAATATTTTCCCTCATTATAGCTTTTCACCATAATTCACAAAAAGCAACCAGAATAAATGTATTATAATCTTTTCTTGATATGCATATTCCCAGGTTTCTATATGAAGCCTAATGGGCTTATTCTTCAGTGAGGACTGTCAGCCTTGTGCAAATCACTCTTCTGTCCTTAACTCATGGCAGACTAAGCCAACATAAAACAATAGGTTCTAATGCTGCGGAAAACTTTAAAGCCTCCCTGGTAGGTTGGATCTTGCACTTCTATGTAGCTTTTCTCTTTGTGGAACTGGATCCATTTTGCAGTCATTAGATCACATATGCTCATGCCACTTGCTTAGTCTATGCCTAATGAGCTTTCTGACCCAACATCTTAATTTGGATACATCAGGTTTCAGCTGAGAGGCAACAGATGCGGAACACAATTGCCATATCCCACCTGTGGCAGGTGCTTGTGTGTCTTTTGCTGTGATCCACTTCAGTATAAAGTCAAACAGGCAGGCCAGGTGGTTTACATTTATTTTTTCCTTTGCATTGGAATAGAGGCAGTACTTTTCATTAGCAGCTCTTGCCTCTCAGTTTTTTAGTTGATTGAGTTTCCGCCTGGCTTGCTGTCCAGATTGCATGTAAGAAGGTTGATTCTTCTTTGACAGAGCGAGGGCTGGGAGGTTTAACTATTCGATTCAGTCACAGAATCAATCCTCACTAGAGTCAGTCATCTGATATTATGCTGCTGGTCCTGGTCCTTATCTTTCTACCCCAACCCCTTCTCAGGAGTAAGCTTAGCTGCCTCCTCTGGCTCCTTATATGTCAGAATGGATTGGGATAAAGGTACTGCTGTATATTAAAAAATTATGGAAAGTAGAAAAGACAAAACACAGAAAGCAATAACTCATTAAATACGATCTCAGTATTCTTCCACGCTGGAGAATGAGCTATTCAATTAATGAACTGATCCCAGTCAGCTCTGGAAGAATATGACTCAGTAAAGGTTCATCCATTTAAAATTAATTTTTGCTGTATTTGCAGATCCTATATATTAATTCATCAGATATGTACAAAGAATGGTTTAGCTGTTCATTTATATTGAACAAAACAACAGAGTTTCAATGAATGGTCACATAAAATGGATTTTTAACATGTATTCAAACTAGAAATCTTATCCCAAGGATTCACGTCATCTAGTTGGCGAGCAAAAACAAACCATATGATCAGTCCTTGTGCTTTCATTATCAAAAAGGCCACAGATGTCTGAATATGCACAAATCATCTGTCTACAAATGCAAAATAAAATGTTTGACCTACTGCTTACTCCTGTGGAGACCAGGGCCTGGCGTTCCCATATGTTAAGAAGAAGTAATACCAATAAGCCACAAGGAGGTAACTGATGATAAGCTACAGAACAAATCTTTTCAGATTAAGAAAACCGGTAAGAGAAAAGGCTAAACTTGTTAATTCAACATGATGACATTATTTAATCAGTAAATAATTCTATGAGGTCCTTACCAAACTTAAATAGATTATCTTCCCATTCAAAAATGAAATTTACCTGAAACAATTGTATAAACCATGACATTAACAGTGATTCATGTGAAAATAAAGAATGATACATTCTAAAGCATGATACAGACTTCTGAGTGGTAAAAAAATCTTTTTTCTCATGTACTTCATTGCATAATGTCCTTCTGAGGCATTAAAATTGCTTGGGTTTGACAGACTGAAGATATGATTATGTGTACAATGTTATGTGCCTTTATCACTTGAAATGTTATCTAGTTTACATTTAAAGTGTTCAAGACTGCACTGGTTACTGGTGAAATATTTAACTCTATTCATTTTTATTCTTATTCAGTTTCATTTTTTTTGTAAAGCATTTGCTGATACCAAGGTTCACAATCTGTTGATTGATCAGAAAGCAGCCAACAATTGCAAAATGTATCATTAGTGGATGAGGGAAAGGCTGTGGATGTTATCTACCTGGACTTCAGTAAAGCCTTTGACACTGTCTCCCACAGCATTCTCCTGGAGAAACTGGCTGCCCATGGCCTGGACAGGCATACTCTGTGCTGGGTTAAAAACTGGCTGGGTGGCCAGGCCCAAAGGGTGGTGGTGAATGGAGTTAAATCCAGTTGGAGGCCAGTCACAAGTGGTGTTCCCCAGGGCTCAGTGTTGGGGCCAGTTCTGTTTAACATCTTTATCAATGATCTGGACGAGGGGATTGAGTGTACCCTCAGCAAGTTTGCAGATGACACTAAGCTGGGAGGAAGTGTTGATCTGCTTGAGGGTAGGAAGGCTCTACAGAGGGACCTGGACAGGCTGGACCAATGGGCTGTGACCAATTGTATGAGATTCAACAAGGCCAAGTGCCGGGTCCTGCACTTGGGCCACAACAACCCCATGCAATGCTACAGGCTTGGGGATGAGTGGCTGGAAAGCTGCTTGGCAGAGAGGGATCTGGGGGTGTTGGTCGACAGCCGACTGAATATGAGCCAGCAGTGTGCCCAGGTGGCCAAGAAGGCCAACGGCATCCTGGCTTGTATCAGAAATAGTGTGGCCAGCAGGACCAGGGAAGTCATCCTTCCCCTGTACTCGGCACTGGTGAGGCCACACCTCGAGTACTGTGTTCAGTTTTGGGCCCCTCAGTACAAGAAGGACATTGAGGTGCTGAAGCGTGTCCAGAGAAGGGCAACGAAGCTGGTGAAGGGTCTGGAGAGCAAGTCTTATGAGGAGCGTCTGGAGAGCAAGTCTTATGAGGAGCGGCTGAGGGACCTGGGGTTGTTTAGCCTGGAGAAGAGGAGGCTGAGGGGAGATCTTATTGCTCTCAACAACTACCTGAAAGGAGGTTGTAGCCAGGTGGGTGTTGGTCTCTTCTCCCAAGTAGCAAGTGATAGGACGAGAGGCAATGGCCTCAAGTTGCACCAGGGGAGGTTTAGATTAGATGTTAGGAAAAACTTCTTCACGGAGAGGGTTGTCAAGTATTGGAACAGGCTGCCCAGGGAAGTGGTCGAGTCACCATCCCTGGAGGTATTTAAAAGATGGGTAGACGAGGCGCTTAGGGACGTGGTTTAGTAGTGAACAGGTACGGTTGGACTCGATGATCTTAAAGGTCTTTTCCAACCAGATGATTCCATGATTAGAAAATTGCTCAGCATGCAGGCTACTCTCTAATCTTGTAAGTTACATCTAATTTCTGTCATTGTTAGGCAAAAAAGTCACAGTAGTTACATCCAGAATCGTAGTAACAATTGGGAGGCAAAGAATATAAGGTAATGGAAACTGGCCACCTCCATGATAAAGGTAAGTGATTGGTAACAAGTAGTTTAATATCCATAAATGAAAGGCACTATATCAAAGTTAAAAGCTATTTAGGGAGAAAGTAGAATGGAAGACAAAAAATATATTAGAAAACCTCTATGTACTATATATGTAACATCCACGAGGTAGCAGAAACACAGCAAAATGATGTTTTGTCCTTGAAAAATTAAGTTCCTTAAACAAAACCAAGAGGGAGACAAGGTTTGTAAAAGATGCTGGGTTGACAACACCAGACAAATAATTAGCACAAAACCCACAGCTGAGGCAGTAAACTATAAACAAACCTGTGCCCTACATTGTGAACTCCAGTGAGTACACTTCAGTGATCTTCACTCCATAGTAGGAAGACTCACATTTGCAATAACGATACCGGAGATGGAGATGCCTTTGTTATATTGACACCTGCGGACTAACACTGCTAACTATTGGTTGGAAACAGATTCTGGTCAGAACTGATTTGGTACAGCTTCAACCAATATCCTGAAGATTAAAAGATGCCCTATATTTCTGCAAACCATCTTCAAGGCCTTTTCCACAGATGGAAGACTAAAACAAACCAGAGTTTTAGCAACGACTGCTATGAAACAAATATCTGGATGAAAAAGAATGCAAAACCCCTGAAGATCTAGAAAAAAGTCAGAACTATTGCATGGCACAGAGTAAAGTGTTCTTTCATAGGGACATCATAAGGTTTTAAAAATACGGTTTTGATAAAGATAATACAATGGAAAATTCAGAAAAAGAGTTTGATGACCATTTGAGAAAGAAAAAAAAAAAAAATCAAGAAAACAGCAAGAAAGATATTCCAACTGGGAATTCACCTAATTACAAGGAAAAAAAAGCTTGAAGACTACTGTTTTGCCTATTTTGTCTCCCTTTACTGTTTCTATTTGTATAGACTAAAAGCCAAGCAAAACATTATCAAAAAGATGGATAATTTTTCCAGGTAAAATATCTACTGCTGATATGGCATCTAACTTTTATCCTATTACAAACAAAGAAAATAGGCAGACTAGATATAAGGGGTTTAATGTAACCATCTAGAAGGGGAAGATGTTATAAGGGGGGAGTAATGTAAAGAGATGAGTAAATATACTTACAGGTAGGCACCACTGACAGTGCCCTCCACAGAACCACAGCAAATAAACTAATGGAAATAGGTGCCATATATACAGACTCTTACCTGGTCAGTCATTCAGACAGCAGGAATAGAGGGTACCAGACTGAAATCCAAGGTAGGACAACAAAGGACACATTTTCAAAAGATTACAGTAGTATGACTGCTACACTGTCACTGTAAATAGATGTTCCTGGCACACTAGCTGGTAATAATAGATATCAGGATGGTATCAGCCTATTTCCTATTTAAATAAAACCAAACATGCCTCTTCTCCAAGTCTTGTTCAGTCTGCAACTGAACAGTCCAAAATGTTTTCTGAAACATGGAAAGAAAAAGATTTTAATCAAGAGGAGGATCCTGAGGAATAACATGTGTTTTAGCAATACTGTGCGTAGCAGTAATATGCATTTAGTTAAGTTCCTCTTAGAGCAGGAGGTTATGGATTGAAGCAGTTCAAGGGAAAATACCTCATAAATACAGTTGAAAAAAAGGAATGAATTAAAGCATAAAACCACCAAAATGACAGGTTTCTAAATGGATGGAACTAAGGTTTTTTTAAAAAAATATTTTAATATTTATAAACTAACATAAAATTATAAAATACAGGGAGGTGCTAGTGCTTTCATGAAAATTTCTTCATTAACTTAATAAACCCTTTTGCTGAACTAAATGTACTCCCAGACAAGAAAAGGCGACGTCTCTGGAATCTGCTACTTAGTTTTCCATTTGAATTAAGTATATACATCATCTCCAGTTTTGCTCAGTTAAAAAAGAAGAAACAATCAGCCATGAAGTGGTTTCTGCTGGGCAGGGATTCAGCAGGAAGTAGTCAGCAGGACTGTATGTACCCACAATCACTATAATGCATGACTTCTTTAGCATGTAGTAGCATTAAGCTGTCCTGATAGCTTTGACATGCTTTTGCTCAGCAAAAAAATGCTGAAGAGAACAGCAGCTGCCCTTCTTGGTGCTCTCCTGCAGGCAGACTCTAATCCTCTGGGTTTATACAGTTGTTCAAGAAACATTAAAAGGAAAAGCCTTCTAAAGCACCAGAGGCACCAAATGGGAAACTGCTTGCTCAAAGTTTTACCTATATTAAGAAAAAGTGTATTTTATGCCTTTAAATTTTTTACAGTAGCACCTTCCAAAAACAGTCAATATATTAAAGATCCATTATCATATGATACTGGTTCGTATTTATTATAACAAAGGGAGGGGTGTGTCTGCTACAGTATGACCATAAACTGGAAATGAATCTTTTCCAGTCAAGACAGTACATGAAAGTTATTCATCTAGCAGCTTCCAAAGTTGTAAACCCAGTTCAACTGGCTACCAGGCTCTGACTGTGCTTGGTAAAAAAACAATTGGTATGTACCAGTGAATCAGACAGAAGATCAAACTAAAAATAGTTTCAACATTGGTATTTATATACCTTCAGGGTATTACAAACACTCTTACTGGATTTCTTGGACTTTTTCTCATTGGGAATGCCCTAACAAATTATACCGAGGCTGTTATAAAATTGATTGTAAAAGTTTAAAATTAAGCTTTAAAATTAGAGTAGAAAACAATTGTAAGCCAAGAAATGTTAGAGTAAAACTTGAAAGAAATCCAAACTTGTTCAGGCATAGAACTTCATATAGTATGTCCAAGCAATGTTAACTCTTTCCTATAGCAGTCCTTTAGTTGGAAAATAAATTTGATCCATCTTTTAATATGATTTTAATCTGGGATTACAATCTCTTATTACAGTAAATTATGTCAAACATTTGGTATTAATGTAGAGTGTTCCTGGTGTCAGTAACTTTGTGAAATATCTAAAACTCTTCGGTTAATTAAATGTAACATCAATTCACTGTGTGAGGCTTCATGTTAGGAAATAGTAGCTATATGTGGTTTATATTGCTAAGAGAATCACAAATGAGAAAGATTCTGAAAGGAAAGGAAAGGAATGGTTGCCAGTAAACTGTACAAGACCAAAGGTTAAGTAACTCTCAGAACACAACATTATGGGTTGAAGTGGTTAAAGGGAAAATATCCCAGAAATACATTTCAGAAAATGAACTAATTAACCCATAAAATCACCAGAATGACAGGTATTTAAACAAAAGGGTGGGAATAATTCCTTTTTGGGAAACCTACTTCAATATTTATAACATAACTGGCCCCAGCATGACTCAAAAATTAAATTAGAATTGTGTAGGATTTAAATTCCTTCGTACTTAATATCTCCACATTTCTCAGTAGTGGCTCAATCACTCAAGAAAAACAGTATTCTTAAAGGGAAGTTTTTATATGTTTTTTCTGTTTCAGTTTAGGGTGTATTTCTAGAACACCTTAAGCCAATTTAATTTACAGTTGCCATAGCCTGGTCCTCCACCCTACCCTTAGTTGCTCAGTGATTTGTGCTGATGTGAGCACTGTGCAGTAAGTCAGCTCAGGGATTTGAGCCAGTTAAAAACTAGCTCTCCAAAGAAAGCGACTTTTTGTCTCGGTTCCCTGAACTGGCTCATTATATGGTAGCATGAGTGGCACAAGGGAGGGACCTCAGCTAGCTCAGTTTCATGCACGTTTGATATAAGGTTCTAGAGAACCCCTGGGACCATCAGCTGTCCAACAGTCAGTGGCTAACCACCTTTATATGAGCCCCATACTTCACAGTCTAAATAGTGACTTAAACTATACTTAGCTTTAGGTTCCACTAACATGGCAGCTAGTAAATTAAACAGATGAAACTTCACTAAATCTGATACTTCTGACAAGGGAACAGTAACATCTTTCAGCAGAAAGTCACAAATCACCCAGCATGACTTGTTACAAATTGTTAGCTAGAACCCACAGAGTAAAGGTGCAGTGAGACAGCTGCACCAGTTTAACACTTCCCTGTTACAGAA
>VYZW01009201.1:5610-21132 GCA_013401315.1 Balaeniceps rex | reverse complement strand
AAAAAAAAAAAAAAAAAAAAGAGTTAAAAAAGACTTAAAAAAGAAGGAAAGCATAATGCCATAAGGCAATCCTTCCTGATATCCTAGTAACTGACACAGCAAAACTGCTTAATTCAAAGCTTGCACTAGGCCTAAAGCTTACAGCAGGACCTGGCAAGGACTGGGCCACAGGGAGGGAGGGAAGGGGTTGAGAGGTGCTGCAGTGTCCAGTGTGGGGGAGGAGGGGGAGGGCTAGCCATCTTGGGACAGACTGCATGCAAAAACTTGAGTGGCCAGAAGAAGAGAAGGGGTTTCTCTCAAAAGCAAGCTGCGTTGATGGGTCCATATCCTCTTCACAAGTGAACTGAACTACAATGTCTTTCATAGTGCCCCTACTCCCCATCCTCCTCCTCAGCTGTCACCAGCATAAAAATGGCCCAAGTACCCACTTCTGAGCTCCCACAGAGCCCCGTGTACTCTTCTAAGTTTTATGTTAGAAATCCAGACTGTTTATTCTCATGCTTCATGGTCAGCTATTCCTTCTGTTCAGCTATTCTCATTAAGGCTCCAGGTTTTCAAGCTAAGTGCTATTGCAAGGGGGCTCCGAGCCTTGTTTGTCTGCTTCTAGCAAATGCCTGTGAATGGATTGTGGGGGTGCTTCCTAAGTAAGATGGCCTGGAGGGCAGCACCTTGGAAGCCAGGAACGCGAGTGTGACCTCCCAGGGTGCTTTCTTCGGGACATGTGAGTTGTAAGGAATAGCATAGGTTGACACGAATGACAGCTTCCGTATCTCCCACAGGAAGTGTGTGCAAGTGGCAAAACCATGGTCCCAGAAGTGGGAAACAAACACTTGACTGTGAGGGGAGGAAGGTTTGCCATCATTCTGTGTATGCATGAGATGAGAACTTTCTGAGAATAATTAGAGAAGTGTGCTTAGCAATTTGTAGGTATTTATTAACACTTTGCAAGACCCTAAGACCATGGTTTCTCTGTTGCAATGCTGATGTTGATCCTGATCCACTTCCTGTAGGTTAATTACATATCATTAAGAAATCAATAAAACAATTCACTCCTGATTTGGTTTAAATTGTATGAACTGAACAGTTTTCCCATGATCAGAATTTATGTGTGCTTAGCATTGGTCCAATAGTCAGGTAACAACTTAATTTGCACAGTAGCAAGGGTGAATATTCCTAGAACATCTCATGACTTTGATACTATATATTTTGATGCCAATTCCTGGAATTTCCTTTTGTCAGACAGCTTTTCCTAAAACATGGGAAATAAATAACACACCAATAAGCATCTTAAAAGAACATTAATCAAAATTGCAAAGTCAAACACTCCAAATTTAACATATGAAAAAACATCATGAGATAATGCATTTTAAATATTAAAATGCTAATGATAAAGACTTAAAGAAGTGACATAGAGGCAATTATTTTCAGCATTTTCTAGCATAAGGAGTATGACTTTTACCACTTACCAGTATTCTTCTTGTGAGAAGAATTCTGTTTCCTTACGGGTATTAACTAGCATTTTTAAAACTTCTATCATAACATGGAATAAAAATTCCATCTGAATAATGGTTATACTCAACCAGAAGAACATTTGATAAAAGTCTGGTCAGCTCAGTGACAAATGTATATACTTGAATGTGATCAGTTTTTGCAGCTACCCAAATTAAGGCAAAGTCAGTTAGAGACTTTTCCAAAATCATAGATGACAGAAATGGAAATAAAAGAGAAGAATTAATCCTCATCTTTTTTCAATAATGTGTCCATTATAGTTCCAAAATATTAAGAACACATATACTGCTCTGTTTTTCAAATAAATTTCCACATAAGGAGCAGTGAATCAATTTATCCCCTTTGTGGGCCTGCAGATCTCCTAAAGAATCTGTAGAGATTTGGTAGAACAATCAAACATTTTTCACATGCTGAACAGACTTCACTTATCTCAGTTTCTAGGTGAAGTATTTCAAGAATGGGAATTTTGCATTCCTTTTTCTGATCTGTTTATAGAATCCTCAAACTCTCTTTCTGTTCATTCTTGTTTTGTAAGGTTTTTGTTTAATTTTAATGTCTTTTTTCCTCTGTCCATGTTTGACAAGGAGAAAGGGAATAGGAAAAAGTATTTCCTCTTACTGGCACATCTGAACCAAACTGCTCTTCTTCAAACTTTAACTGTCATGTCCAAAAGCACTGTCTCCAAAAATCCTGTCTGCTTTTTTAGCATGCTAGGACTCCACTGACCTCTGTAATCTACTTTGCTCATGGAGCCTCCAACAAACCATTCCTCTTCAGGAATTGCAGTCTGAATCTTGCTTCCAAATGAAAATAATCTCATTGAATGTAGAAACAGAGATATTTTTGCCAATGCCGTCTACAGAATATAACTACTTTTTTGGGGAAATTTCTGTGGCTTTTATAGGAATACCCCACAGCTTCTTACACTTGCCTAATGAAAGTGTGACTTCCTCATCGTCTTTCTTTACAGCCTTGCAATATGCTGATGAACACGATCAACATGATTGCATGATCAACAGGAGGGCTGATGAAGATATTCTCAATAAATTATTCTTATTAAGTCCAAGAATCAGCTGCTTAATAATGAAAATCTACAGACTATGGAAATGTAGGGTAGTTTACATAATAAAATAAATCAGAGGCTTAAGAGCCTATAAAGTTTGTTCTAATTTCTTGAGAGTAATAAAAGGAAAAAGTGCAGTAATAAACTAAACATATGATGATTAAGCAACTCTGGACTGAACAAGTTCTCTTTGTAATAACTTACATTATTCACATTTTGCTTTGTAGCATATTTATTTGAATTTTTATGACACTGCATAATCATGCAGGAGAAATTGAATCACTGGATCCACTTACATAAATCTAAGCTCAAGTACAAACATAATTACGTAACTGACTGTTGTAATTATATGGTCATTATCTCAAGAAGAAAATATTATAAAACCTTAATAACTTTGATACTATTTATCTTCATTCAAAAACATTTAAGTAAACAGATGATGTGAGACACTCATACAGAAGTCACTTATGCCACAGAAATGTTCTCACAATTTGACAGCAAGTACAGAAGATGAATGGAAATCTGTCATAATTCTGATTAAAAACATCCATTTTACTTGCTGCCAGATACTTCAGGTAAAAGTACAAAATAAGATGTTGATATTACTAGCATTAATAATGATTTCTCTCCACTCCAGCTCTTTCTCCTCTTCCATCTCATATCATATCACTATACAGTGGCACTTCTGTTTCCTTTTCAGGAAAAGAGTTGAAGAGCCCAATTTCTATTTTACTACTGAAATAGCTAAATTTAAAGTTTAAAGAATTAAATTAGGACCATGAAGTTGTTGGTCCTCTTTTTCCAGAAAATAACAGATAATATAAAATGAAACTTCAGTTCTTCCTTATACTTTTGAAGTACAGGTTTATTTTCATTACTTACCCAAAACTTACATTCAGTGCTAATCTAGAGAGGGATTTCTGTAGTCAGTCACTGTTTCTTTTGTCTCTATCCCTATTACAAAAATATGAAATTCATAGAATGATCATTGACATTGAA
Source organism: Balaeniceps rex (assembly GCA_013401315.1). NCBI lineage: Eukaryota > Metazoa > Chordata > Aves > Pelecaniformes > Balaenicipitidae > Balaeniceps > Balaeniceps rex. Next base: position 17,561 of record VYZW01009201.1, on the reverse strand, counting down.
CAGTCAAAAGTGTGTTCTAAGGCTCAGATATATGTATGAACATGATCATCAATTCCTTGTCACAAATCATGGAAAACAGCTGAAGAAAATGACTAAAACATAAATATATTGCAAAACATGTCACTAAAAATTCACACAGCAATCCTGTGTTTCCATGTAGATTCCTTTGAAAGATTTTTCCCTCTGAGTTCCTGCTGGTTATATTAAACAGGTTTTTTTTTCAGCTACATAAAAATTTTCCCCTCCATTCCATACTATGCAAGTGGAAACATGGTTTAGCAGAGGTATTTCTAAAACACATTATTTTTACTCAAGAACTTTGAGTCTTGAAAATAACTTGAGTCCTAAGAGACATCTTCACTCGTCTGCATTAGCTCTTTCGTGACTCTATAAAGGCAGAAAACTAGTTCATAAAAAGATGAAGTGATGCAGCAACAGCTCTAAAGCAAGCTTCATGGGGAATATAACTCAGATTCCTGCAAGTCTCAGTCAGTGCAAGCACAGAGTAATAATTTCAGCATGTATTCATAGCAAGTGGAAAATAATGCCTCTAAAGATTTCCCAAAATGAAGCATCATTTACCTTCCCTCTTATTTTGAATATTTACATTGTGAGGGGCATTGCTAGAAAGCTCCTTTTCATGTCTTTGAAGATTATTTTCTTTTCACTCTTTTTAACATCTTGCATCATCTTGCACCTACACTGCACTGTTTTTATGAATATCTCATTCGTTGTTACCAGACAAGAAAACTGTAAAAACTATTTTTAAAATAAAAGCAAAATTGTATTTCATAATGCTAATTGGACATTTGTGTAACTTTAACTCGTAAAGACATGAAAACCCGCTATCTCCAGTGAATTCAAGAACTTACTGAATACTTTCATAAGAGCGGATTTACTCTTTCTATTGGGATTTACACAATGGTTTGGTATAATTATCTGCTTTCCTTTTGTGACATTCTATAAAGGAAATAAAACCTCTTTTATCTTTGAAGGCAAAGAACAAGTAGACAAAGCATTATTTCACTCTTTTTAAACTCCAAAAGTAAAGATAAAAAACTATTAGACAAAATTTTAATCATTTGCCACATTTCATAATTGAAAAATGAAGATGCAGAGGAGCAAGACTCTGCTCCCAATTACTGTGTTCTGGATTACTTTCTATTTTGCAATATTAATTTTCAATCACAAACAAACAATATTATTTAAATGTGTCTTGCTACTAAAATAATTGGCGAAGAATTAACATTTCTTTTAGACAATAACAACTGAAATGCTAAATGTTGGTTTACATACCAACAGAAATAAGTTATATAACAAGCAAAATGGCACAATGGAAAATACTTTTTGCCATCACAACTTCTACCAGTTTTCAAAAGAGCATTAAAACTGAAAACTACAGATCCACTTCTGAGGTATGTCTTCTTTGAAAAGAGCCCTTGATGATTAAAAACAATATAGAAAAACTTTCTGTGATGCATGAACTCCATTTTTTTTCAGAGAACTTTAAGTATGGATAGGTAAATTCATTCATAGTAAATGGTAAAATTGCATATAGCAAATACGGGTACCGAACAATGTAGTCATTTTTATTCCTATTCTCAGCTATAATAATGGGTTACAGCCAGGCCAAAATATTTCACATGTAAATTAAGTCAGAACCATTGAATGAAAGAATTTGACCTTGTAAAATTGTGATAGTCAGAGGACCCTCATGGCAGAAGATGTCTGACATTTATTGCACAGATTAATGTCCTGTATCAAACTACAGAGCATCATGAGCACAATAATCCCTAAATTTAAAATGAAAATTGTTTCATTGCACAATTCCTAAACAAAAATCTATGAAAACTAGTGCTCTATTCTCAACAAGCATTGAAACCAGCTAAAAGTTGTTATCTGATACTCCATCAGTGAGTTATGAGAAATGAGTTGTCTCTGTTGCTTTTTAATAAACATCCAGGTGTAAAGAAAAACATTAAAATTTGAATTAAGATTTGGGGAGAGGGAACAATTTTCTGTTAAACAGAATTTGTTAAGATACAATTTCCACCTCCCTATGTCAGAGCAAAGCAAGTTTCTTTAAAATGAAGAGCAGCTTATATGTCATCACCAAAAAGCCAATGGCTCTTGTCAAAAAACAGATATTGAAGTATAAGTGTCTGACACAAGATATAATTTTAAATGCAAGTGACCTGTAGACAGGATTAAAAGTGCCATCTATGCCTCCTAATTTTCTGTTAGGTATGAATTCCACATAACATTTCATCATTACTGTAACGATAGATGCTAAATGCTTAAAAATCATAAATAAATTATTTGCCTTCCATCTTAGTCTTTAAAGGAGAAATATCACCTACTTAGTAGCAGTGGGGAATGGGAAGACGATGGATGGGTTTTACAATTTTGCTTAAACGCTTTTGAGAAGATGCTTCCTTGAATCAGGACTTATATTTTGAAGTAACAAGGTCTATTTGAATTCTTTTGAGGGAATTATTTTCTCTGCCATTCTGCTCTGATACCCCAGCACTCTCCAATGTGTACAGTTTATTTCACTGTCTAAGACAAAGCAACCAATGAGTTCTGGAGCGGAGAAGTTCAGATGTAGGCAAAGGGGTGGCTGCTGGAACCTGAGCCCTATGGGCAGCATGGACATGAGTGTCACCACAATTTTCTCCTCTGCCTGAAGCAGCCTTGCAGCAAGCTCTGCTCTCCCACATGCTGCCCATCCTCAGTCCAGCAGGGTATAAAAGCAAAGTTAAGCGTTCCTGGGAACAGCCCTCATTATACATCCAATGTGTTTTCATCCGTCATTGAGATGACACAGAGAAAAGCCCAACAGGGGCCTCAGGTTCCCTTACATATGGATTGATTGCCCCATATTGCACTGAGCAATGACATTTGAAATTAAAAATGTTAGGGTGGCCAAGGTGCATAAGCCCACAGTTCAAGCTGGTGTTCTGCTGCAACTGAACACATGCATCTCTGTCAGCCTGACCTGCCCCACACCTTTGAATGTGGAAAGATGAAAGCCGTGGGCCTCTGCAGTCCTGGATCAGAAACAGTGTCCACACAATGCCCAGAAAATCCAAAGCCTTGTCCAGATCTCAGCAACCTCAGGTTCATCCTTTTCCACCCTTCCCCACAGATCTCACCAGCTCCGCTGGGGAGGCCCTCCCCAGGGGTGGGGGGGTCGGCACTAGCATGGCAGTATGCTGGGCACGAGTTTTGCATCTCACTTTGGTTATGGTTGATTGAGGAAGGAAGGAAACACAAGCAGTGCTTTGTGCCAGTGGTCAACTTTTGGCAGCAAGAAGAGCAGCTCCACAAAGCCAGAGCTTCTGATGGTGGGGAGAAGTTTCCAGAGTCACTTCTCTTCTCCCGCCTCCACTTCATGTGACGAGTATACCCACTAGAGAAACATTCTTTCTAGGCATGCAGAAAATTTCATTCTAACATACGGCTTGATTCCAAAAGGAAATACTCACTCCTGTGAATTGAACATTCAAAATCCATTTCACGTCCCCTTGGACAAACACCCTACAGCAGTTTTTTCATTTACTGAAATACTGAGTCATTCATGTCAGTGACCTAGAAAGAAAATGCTCCCGATCATCTCTCTCATGACTTCTCAGAAATCAGACAACAGCACTGCTGCTGTCTTCAGATATCTGTGTAACTCTAAATATACATTTTTTATTCTTGGAAAAAATATTTAAGCGTTTTAAAGAAAATAGACTCACAAACATTTTGATGATTTTTCTTTTATGGATGTATCATTGCCCAAAATAACAGAATACTGTCATGCTTGAACACAGTCTTTCCACATTTTTCCCAGAAGACCATTAAAATGAATGTTTCCCATAGCTCTTTACAGAAAACTGCCCTAAAATTTTGCTTTAGAACAGAAAACAACTGAAATCTAGTTAAAATCCATTGCTAAACACTGCCACTTTTATAACTATGATATGATAATGTAGCTGAGCCACTTATTCCTGATCTGTTTTTTATATATGTCATTTTTTTATATACATGATTTTTTCTGAAATCAGATATTCTATACAATATCTATTGACAGTGAAAGTAATGGCAGAATCAGTCATCTCTTTCCTCCTCACAAGTGCTGAGGCTTCCTAGATGTAATAGCCATGAGAACCACTTTCCCAGAAGACAGGGGCTGGAGCTCAGGCACTGCCGAGGAGGTGGGACCCTGCAGGAGAAGGGCGAGTGGCGCTGCCCCTCTCCATCCTCCTCCACAGCTTCCAAGCCAAGGTCACTACCAAAAATTTCTCCAGCCTGTATATGCCTATAAATTAGCCAAGACTCACATGCAGATGAGGATAGGCTAAGTTATTTCGGTAACAACTTTAACCCCATAAACAACAGGTCCCCACTGGCTTGAGAGGTGTTGCACATTGCCTTAGGCGGCTTCGCCTTTTGTATCGTAAGGGTCTTCTATCTGCAGCTCTGTGGGCTGCTTTCCAGGTGCAGCTCCATACCTCTTCACCCAAGTTGCCAGAGGAGTGTTTTCCAGAGCCTCAGCGGCAGTGTTTTTCCCTGCTGTTCCCATGCAATTGCTCTCGTGCTGTTACTCCCATGGCCTTGCACCTGCAGACGCCAACAGTGTTACTATGACAGATCTCATGGGCAGTGACTGCCACTGGTTGTTCCTTCCTTCCCCCTTTCTCCTAGCCCTTGGTTCTAGCTTTTGGTTTAGTTTAGGGTGACAATAATATTCATTCAGACACTTTAACAGCCAAGCAGTGTGCAGAACCTGCCCGTGATTTAAGCATGCTCCAGTCAGCAATAACAGCATCTCCTGCCTCCCCCTCGTTCTCTCCCTCTCCCTCTCCCTCTCTCCCCTTCCCCTCTCCCTCTCTCCCCTGCTTCTTGTTTTTAATTTTCCTCGAACATAACTTCCCTGTTAATAAATCTTCATGTATGTGAACTTGTCTCAAGCCCCTTTGTTTAACCATGAATCAGCATCATGTGCCAAAACGGCATTAAATTGAAATCTGCTAACTTGCCATATGTTAATTGAGTCAAGAAATTTGTATGCAGACATGGTAAATTGCTTCAGATGTTTTGTGGTATTCCAAATGATAGCAAACAACACCACTTGAATTAAAGTCAGAATATTTATTGTATTTTTCATATGCTTGAAGGGGTAGATTATGCCATATGACACAAATGGACATTGAATGGTGTTATTGGGCACTCCAGGAATAACTATAAGATATTGTATGTATAGTATATTGCAAATAATATCTTATCATACTTTTGCCTGCTTGTATCAATATTTAACTACACATACAGAAAGTTATGAGAATATTGAGAAGTTTAGATGATTAAATGCTTTGTTATTGTGGGAATAGAAGTAAATTTAAGATACTACTTTGAGTATAGAATGGGACACAAGTTTTCAGTTAATGGTATAATTAGGCAATAAATTTTATAATGTTAATTTGTTCAATTAACATGTGCAGAGGAGGTAAAGAAACTGGTTTAACTGTCTTTTTAAGACATTTTTGAGTTTGGGATGTGTTGACACACATTTTGTGATACTTGCAAAGAGGAGTTAATGCAACCCTCCTGTCACTAGCTTATAAGTTTGTAAATGTTATGTTTAACTTGATAGAAAAAGTTTCAAGTATATTGCATGATACATGAACTATACCATTTATTTAAAATGTGGGAATCAGACACTTTAGGGGAGAAAACAAAATTTGCATGGCAATCTCTGTGTCTGCTTTTCTGAAAAGGAATCTGATATCTCACCTTATTCCTGCCAAAGCAGTGAGATGCAAGTGTGACATATACATTCGTCATAGGGTAGATGGTGTATGGAATAAAGATTTAGCTGGCCAATCTTTATCTAACAATCAACAACATTTCAACCAACAGTCACTTTAACTCTCATGAAAGACTATGCTCACCCTGCTGAGTTGATCCAAACACATTTCTATAAATTAATGACCATGGTTAGGCACTAGAAATTCTACTCCTTCAAGTATTTATTAAGAGTTAATAAATAGGTTTCTACTATCAAATATTTCCTGTAAATGTAAGTGAAAAATAATATCTTTCAATCTTTCAGTTTGCAAGTCATGCGTTGCTCCCTGCTGGTGCCACCTGCCCTGCGGCTGCAAGTCCCAGGTCTGTAGTCCCCAGCTGTGAAGCCTCCCGAACCAAACCTCACACCTCGGTGTAGCAGTTTTCTTCCAGACCCACGTACCCTGAAAGCAGGGCCCCTGAAGCTAGGCAGCTGAAGGACGGTACTGTCCCAAAAGCACTCTATATTGAGGGCAATGATGAACCCAGCAGACACTCGTGATTCCCAATGGTCATTGGCAAACTGTGCTATTTGTTCGTGTATAAATTTGTTCATCCAAAACATCTCTAACTACAAGATTCCTATCTGCTTCAATTTCCTTTTGGCTACTACCATTGTTGAAGCTTTCTGTGCACTATTGTACTTTCAGTAACAGCAGGAGCTGTGCCAGCCTGTGCCCACACTGTAATCCAGAGGTATGAAGCTACTGGAGATTTACCTGGTCTGGTTTTAAACTAAACAGGTCTGACATCAGACAGTACTAACTTACAGAGTTGGATGGTTGTTACTGAAGTGTGGAAATCTGCCATAAACACATTTCAGATGTTTTTACATTGGACTTGCTCTAGTTTCATGTACTGAGTGCTAATGAGCAGTTCAAGCTCATTAAGAAGATCTGGAGATTCGAAACAAAATTGAATTTCTGAACTGAACTAAGATGTTCTTGTTGATGCATCAGCATCAGTATTCTGTACTTGTGGTGTGTATGTGTCTATGTAAGTGCTCCATTTTGGGTAGTAGGCCCCATCTTCACAATGCTTAAGAAGTACTAAGTAACTTTTACCACATGTTTGTGCAGTGTGGTTATCATAATTATTCTTATTTTACAGACAGCAACTGTTAAGGACAAAAAGGTAAAGGTCACTATTGGGACATGGCTAAGCTAAGACAGTTAAGTCAATATTTATACTTTAAAATGACTGAATTTTGAACATGCAAAATGCTGACCTTCTAGATTAGACATGTATTTCACTTGTATGTTTTCAGACATGCTCTCCTTTATAGTCCCTGTTTTAACAGTAGATATCAAGCTATCCTTGATAGCCTTAAATGATGTCTGTCTGTCTTATAATGTTGTATTTTTCTAAACATGACAATGATTTTGAAGTTTCTAATAATTTTAATTATAGTAATAATATTGAATTAATAACAATTTGTATACTATTAATTAATAGTAACTTATAATTATTATTGTTTGATAATAACTTCTAATAATTTTAAAATTCCTTTGAAAGCAGCATACCAAAGGCATTGCTAGAATGCAGAAAACAATGCTCCTGCTGTATAACAATAGAAGGTACATTTTTTAATAATATCTACATCACACTAGGATTGTTTTTACAATGTAACCTAAATAATAAAGAATGATAATGCTTAGTAGAGTAATTTATATTTTGATACCTATTATAGATGATTGTATTAAAATGTCATCTATTCCAATATTTTTTCATTAGTAGTTGCTTTAAGTCTCTTTGTCATTTACTTATTCAATTCTCATTTGTATTCCCCAGTACTGTCATTTTATTCACAACATTATAAATCCTAGAAATAAGTTTCTTTCTTTTCTTTTTTTCTTTCTAAAGGATGCTAGTAATCAGGGTTTTTTTCCTCCAAAACTCATTCTCTACCAGAATTCCATGTTTCATTTCATACATCATTTACAGCTTGCTTCATTTTAGCCCCAAAGGCAGTATGCAGGTTGTAAAGAAAAAAGCCAACTGGAAAGCAAGGTCCTTTTATATTTGTGGTCATGGTTTTGTTGAGAATATCACTGGTTACACAATAAATATGGTTACTTTCTGCCTTAAAAGCATCTCTAGGATTTTGGTAGGGTGTTTCACAATGGAATCGTTATTCTGTGAACAACTCACTGACATACATCAGAAAAGGAGAGAAATGAACAAGTTGACACCCTAATCAAACACTGCATGTTGGTTCACTGAAGCTACACAAAGCTCACAAGAATACAGACACAATACCTGTGGAAAGGTCAATTAAGAATCAAAGCGGTGTTTTGGAAGCAAGAAAGGACATTTGCAGTAGTGTCAGAAGGACTTACTCTGTTAAAGATAAACAATATCGCATCATCTCTGTGACTGACTTTGTTTCTCAAAGTGAATAACTATACCTGAAGGCAAAAGTTCAAAAGTCAGCAAATCCATTGAATTATGTTAGCTTAAAGGTATGTCAAAAGGCTTCTTGAAGGAATACCTTTTTATATTTCAGTACCTCTGCCTGTACGTGTCTGAAGATCAAACTGATGATACATTCTGAATATCAGGTATTCCGCAAGTCCTTAACAGAACTCCTCCTGTTGTTACCAATTGACATGTACTAATGGTTAAACACAATTTTTCCAAATACAGCTCACTATTACATCAGTTTTGGGTTTTTTTTTTCATTATGAATGGACACAGAGTTTCTTTGCAAATTCAAGCTGGTTATAAGTACAAGATGGAGAGAACTGGCTGTCATTTTGGCTATTGTCTGCTATCAGGTTCCCTTCGTTACATAGTTACAGGCAGATATAAGTAATGTTTAAGCAATAATATAGTATTTTGTTTCAGTGCATGCATTCAGTAGTTCAAGGTATATATGAGCTGCTTCAAAAGAAAACAAACCTCACCCCCCAAAAATCCTCCAAAACAAAAGCCCAAGGTCAAAGACTGTGATTTCAAAAAACAGAGGGCTAGTAATCTCATGCACTTAAGAAATCTTAGGAAGTACCCTGAGTTTCAAAGTTACTGCACATCCAGTTATTCCAATAACTTTAACATAGTCCAAAAAATCATAAACTGTTAAAAATCCCTTAATGCTAAATGACAGATACAGACATACACCAATCTGACGTTTTTAGTTTCCTCCTATTGAATACTTTACTGCTAAGTAGCTGAGTACCTTAGACCTTCAAAAAATATTTCAGGATTTTGTAATCGAGGAGGATTGGGTGAATTAACGATCTGTAGTCATTGAATAAAACTGCATTCTGTGGCTTTAGATATGATTAGTTTTTGATTGCTGTTGATGAAATGTAGATGGAACATTTTTACTAGGAATTTAGCTTTATGTCTCTATAATAAACCAGCTGTGCTCTTGTTAATATTTGCTGACCACATACAGTTCAACAGCTCCTGTGTATCATATCCTAAGTCAGGAAACAAAATAGCTGGACAGAAATGGCATTGAACAGGGGTGCATTATGCCGTTGCATCTGTTTTGTCTCTATTGGGGTAGTAATGCACATTACTCTGGACAGATAATATTGGAATTTAAATTAGCATAAGCAGCTGCAAGACTTTCAGGTATTTTAATGCTACCCTTATTGTAAAGTCAAAATCATCATTTCATGAATTAATTAAGCATTAAAAAAATAACAAGAGGAAGCTGAATAAATAACTTTCCTTTTTGTCACCTTATAAATAAAGATGGAAATCTTTGAAAAGCAGATCCCAGTAAAGATACTGAACTGATGCTGGATTATACAACAGTGTTCATATGCAACTCCAGATAGCCAAATGCTTTTCCAGAAGTAATCAGAAATAGCAATTAACCAGCCTTGAGAAAAGTGTCTTGGGAAGAGGCAGCATGCTAAAACTAATAACAGACATTGTGATTTGTGGTAACATTCGTCATATATAGGAGTGAAAAACAGGTGGAAAGCACAAAACATTACCAAAATACTAGTAGGGGAACAGAGAGGTAAACATTAAATGTCACAAATTTAGAGAAATAACTGCGTATTGCAATCCCAGTCAAAGACTTTACAGTAGAGATATTATTACATAGTACATTATAACAACAGCTTTATGAAGTGGAAAAGTCTGCAGATAATCATAGTAATATGCAATCTACTCTATAGTTTTAACTGTTTCCAGTGATGCTCTTTTGCTAATGTGCTCATGGCCTATTGCCACCCATTCCTATTGTAAACAATAGCTCTGATACAGTTACCTCTTTGCACCTTGACTCAGATTACTTTCTTCTGATACCTTTTTATATGTCTTGCCTAAAAATAAACCTGATTTCTCTGCTATGAATGAATCTAATTTCCATTCAAACACTTTTATTTTTCCTTCTCTGATCTATTTCCAATTCCTTGTGCTGATTGAGCTTTTCACTTTCTTTTCTTTTTTAAAACACTTCTCTGTTTTAGGGTTGCTTTCATATTGGCCTCTGGAATAAAGCATTCTTTTTATTCTCCATTTTCTTTCATCCAAATCCCTCATTAGTTAACCATGCCTACCTAAAATAAATGGAATAATAGAGTGCAGACTCACTGATCATTCCAGTTCCCTCCCACTATGAAGCAGCTACCATTGTTAGTCTGCTCAATATTTCTTATACTGTTTGCTTTTCAAAATATGAAAAATGCCATCCTGAGCAAAGCAAAGAATAAGTCTCCAGTAGTGTGGAAAAGCATAAAATAAAAAGAAGTTAAGATAAATTAAATGGTAAAATTCACTCAAAGTAACAGCTAGCTGAAGTTACTAGAGATTTTAAATATCTAGCTTGTAGTACTATCAAACACACAAAAACCTATAAAATCATTTCACACTAAGTTAATGGTTTGTCTATCATATTTAAAGAGTAATTTGTAAGTGGTTTTCTGAATACATTTATTTAAAGGACTGTTTTATTCAAAACAAGATTGCCGTGCCTCTGTGCCTCTCAATCTCTGTGTGTATACTTCTCGTGCAACAAGGCTGTACCATGGGATTCATGTTCCTCCTCCCCAAATAAAAAAAAATGAAAACCAACCCGAATTTTATTCAGTTTAAGTATTTATCATGTTGTATATTATTTGAGGCTTCCACTCTATGCTATGTGAGACTTATTCAAGTAATTTAAGGAACTGTTGAAAATTCCTAGTATGTCATTCAAATGAAGATATCGGTGTACATAATCTCTCAAAATCAGGGTTCTCTTTCACACTATTTCCCTTCTGAGTATACACCAAAAGACTAAAATGAACTCATCTGCTCAGAAACAATCACTTCTAGTTCATCAGGGGCTGAGACATTGATTCAGAGAAACTATGCATAAAGGTAAGCCAGATTCAGTGTTTTGCTGAATCGGTGCATACATGGAAATACTCCAGTCAGAAACCTTTATGCTTCCATTTCTCTACCCAGCCAATTTGTGGAAGCTTAATCTTTAGCAAATTCAATATTAGGTCAATACACAGGAGTCAATGAGGAACTTTAATGCTGTATTTGCGATTACTCCTTGGAGGCATTACCTCATTGTGAACTGTAGATTTCAAATCTTGGTTTTTATTTATTCTGCCACTGTGAATAACTCTGCATTTATTATGATCAAACATCTCTTCTTGTCTACTTCTTCTCTGTTCTAATACTGCCAAACTATTTTGTAGGTTAGTGCTGTTCACTCCTCAGGTAGTCCATCTACCATTTTGAGTCTACCTAGAAAACTCATAAATCATAGAAAACTTAATCTGATATAAAGCAATAACAGTCANTCCTAAGAAAAGCCTTTTGCAAGTACACTATGCCTAACATATGAAGCATTCCAAATAAAATAAAAAGAAATAAAAAGAAAAGTCTACAGAAGGCCAACTTTTCGAGCAGTCCCATCTCTGCACCACTTAGTGGCCAGGCACACTGAAAAACACAGGCTTTGTCTGCAGCTGTCATACTCTCCTTCTTTAACTTTGTTAATGATGATCTAGAGAAGCTGATTCCAGTCATAAACAGTTTCACTCTGACTGCGACTTCTTCTGAGAGGAAAGGAGTGAAGTTGTCTTGAAGAAACAGGAAAGAAATAGGTCTTACAGGTGATGCCAGAGCCATGGTTTGTAAGGGTCCAGCCAGAAAGTGAG
>VYZW01009199.1:5562-23194 GCA_013401315.1 Balaeniceps rex | reverse complement strand
GTTAGATCGGTGCATTGAAGTATGGTCAGATAACAGCTGTCAGTAGGGCAGCATTCAGGAGGCTTGCGTTGTTGCAATAGGCAATAGGCCAGTTTTGCACAGGAACTGAAGTCTTACTGCGTACATATTAGGTGTCTACTGAAGGAGATGTTCAGGTGCTGTTGAGTGATATTCATTCCCTGACAGAAAGCAAAAGCAAATATCAAGCCAAAACTTTTTTTTCAGGTGAGTATCACAAATGAGAGGAAGGAATTAAACTGTGTACAGAGATCAATCTGCTGAAGTTCTGCTGAGCTATGCACAGAAATAAATTCTGGAGTCAGTCTTTTAACTGTACCAGAAAATGTTCTGTATCTTTTAGCATCCAAATTAGTTGTTTCATTAGTTTCATTAGTCAGGACCCGGTGTCTACTAGGATACGTAGAAATGGCTTTGGCTACCTCTGCTGGGGAAGACATAGTAAGTCCAAGGAGCACGTGATTTACCTTAAAGCCTCTAGTGCCCCGTTGCATTTTCAAAAAATTTTATGCTTAAATGGGAAATCAGAGCAATCTGAAACTTGCAAGATCTCATGCAAGAGGGCTGATGGAAGGAATTGCCATCATGATCTCTTTGCCACCTGTCTTGGGGTTTTGAATGTAGCCAGGCTGGCTGGTGTGCACTGCAATTGTTCTAACTCTGGGGCTGGCTGCCACAAAGTCTGGTTGTTCAGAGTTGTTTATTCTGAGGCAGTTAAGAGGAAATTTGCCAGTGTCCACGTCCTCTCTGTGTCCAAAATTTGATTCTAAGGCCTATTTAGACTCTCCCTTTACAAAGGACGTGAAAGGTTAACATTGATTTCTCAGCCAATACCCATATATTTTACAGACCTGTATGGTGTTTCCATCACCTTTTTAGGTGAAAAGCATCTTGAAGAGAAGAGGCTTTATCTCTGGTCTTACTGGGAAAATTCTGAGGGGAAAAACTCAGCTTTTTTTTTTTTTTTTTTTTTAAGCCAACCAGTCAAGCATAAAATAGCCATTCAGACAAAAAGTTAGAGTGACATTTCAGATTTTTTGAGGTTCCCATGATTTGTTTATTAATTTCTATTGAAATTTTATCTGCCATGGAATACAATTTGTATCCAATACCTCAGCGATTTATGCACCCACAGAATGGTGTTGTGGGCAATAACACATTTCACATTGTTTTATGGAGTCATTTGTATACCTGGACCAAGGGGGTGTGTCAGAGGAGACTGCTTGGCTTAGAAGTGGCAAACAAGCCCCTTCATTGCCTAGTCCTTGCTCTGAATTTTAAATGTGGTGACAGTACCTGATAGTTGCAGATTGTTTTATGGTGGCCAATGTGAAAAGAGTTGGTGTCATTAGTCAGGTCTGAATGGACTGGCACATAGGCATCCACCACCGGTGTTCAAGGTGAGAGCTGCTGTGACCAGTGTAAAGGTCTACCTCCGTTACAGACCCTCAGCACAGAGCTGCTCCTGTCTGTCTTATGGTTAACTTTCCCATCCGCAGAGCCACCCTGCCACAGGTTGTGCGAGCCCCAGAGGCAGGGCCAGAAACAGCGGCCATTGGCCCAGGCATAGGGTACCACCGATAATGATGGTAGAAGAACCTTGGTTACTCCTGCCTATTTGTGGGCTTCATCTTTCCACAAAGACTGGTATTTTTCATTTAGGAAATGATTCCTCCAGGTCATGTTTCAGGCTGGTTTATATTGCTACTTCTGCCTTGTACCTTTTCTGCTGATCAGCAGAGGATTTTAGTTTCTGAAATTTGTCATTGTCGCTACAGTTCACTCACAGGATGACCAGCTCTCTGAAATTGTACAGCCGGGACCCAAGGGCGGGTGCTCCATGTGGACTGGCTATTAATGCTTGCAGGAGTTTGTTCCTGTAACAGAAATGGCTGTATGAGGAGGGTCGGGATCTCACAAGTGAAAGCACGGCTTGCTAAAGAGCACAGTGCTCTTGTGACCACGAAATAGTGTTTCTTCATGGTGTGAAATATGTGGTAAGGTGGAGGAAAATATATACGTGGTGGCCCATACTTGGAGAGGAAATGCTAGCTGAGTGAAGGGATGGGGTGTGTGGGGAAGGGTCTGTGTGAAGTGCATGGGTAGGAAAGGGTTTGTTGCAAGAAGGTTCATGAGAGTGCTGCGAATGAGTGAAGGAAAGAGTGGGCTTTGCTGCTGACTGCTTTGTGTGTTTAGTAATGCTTTGGCTTGCAGAGGAGGAGAATAGTGGAGAAAGGAGTGGTGTCATAGGGCTCTTCTGAGGTAATAAGTAACCTGTGGTTTGAGGAGACTTACCTATAGCCATGGGTGGCCGTCTGAATGGTTGGAGTGGAGAATATGCACGCTGGTTCAGTTTCCTTCCCTTTTGTTAGCACCTGTGGTTTTTAAGCAGTGGCTTGGGGTAAGGCCTTTCTGGTGAAGGACCATGGCGAGATCAGAAACATTGACCCCAAACCATACACACTCCTTCCTTAGCATTTGGGCTGTAGAGGATGCTCTCTGAAGCATGGGGGTTTCCAGAGGTTACAATTCAACTTCTGAGAGGGTAGTAATCTCTTGCCTGGTGGCTTTGACCATTGGAGAGCAAGTAATTCAGGCAGTGAGTTTTAATAGCATTTGGATGCTTAACTAATCCCAGTTTCTGGATCCTGTGACAATTCTTGGGTTCTCTGTAATATTTTGGCTAACAAACTTCAGATTCTTCCATCTTGCGGAGGTTCTTTCTGTGCGCTGTAGTTGGTAGGTCTGTGCTGTTCCCCTGGGACAGCTACACTTCATTGGGTTTGGACAGTGGTCTGTCAATGCAATTTGCCTGGTTTAGAGACATCTGTTTTGCAGTTAATTGTGTAGTATCCAGAGTACAGTTCAAAAGCCAAGCCTGGCACTGACAGTCCTGAAGTGCTGCCTGAGGTCACCCTATCCCTGAAACTGCAGGCTAAAGAGCAAATAGCAAATTTAATTGCTGGTAACTGCAAAACCTAATGTTTCTTTCAATTTCTTTTTGAAGGAAGGTCCAAGCATAAGTGAGGATACCTGTGAGGTTTTATTTTTAATTGAAAAATAAGCAAATAATCCTTGCCTGTTCAGGTGAAATCCAGTTACTTGCCAAAGAATGCCGTGTTCTTACAAGGCTGTAGGCATACATGCTTACCTGGCAATGTATTCACAGGCATCTGGGGTGTATCTGTGGTGCCTGGTGCTCTGTGATATTTACCATGTTGCAGATAATTTGCTGGTCCCCAAAATGCATCCTGTGAAAGCCAGTTTGTAAGCTGAAATTCTTCAAATTTCAGGCTGATAGCTCAGCTAAAAGAAATAGCTTTGCACTGAAAGGGGTGTTGAAAGTCCATGGGGGGGAGGCAAATTCAGGTGTACTGTTAATACGGTTTATATGATCCTGCCAGCTTCAGTGTGGTGACTGCCATGGTGTCCCTTCTCTGTGCCTGTGGCCTTCTTTTTCACTAACTTTTCAGTCTCTGATTCCAAGTAGGTCTGTGACAAGCCCCCCGGCTTTTACCTGTTGCTGTATGCAGACCTTTTCAAAACAGCAATAAACTTTCCAAAGGATGAATACATGGAGGAATATGTGAGAGTTTTGTCTTTACTGCATCCCACTGGCTTAGAGGCATACAGAGGGAATGTGTGACGACTCAGTTGCTAACTGTAAATTGTGTGAAAGCAAGACTTCAGAGAGATATTGGTACAGGCAATTGTAAGTCCTTATTTCTATAGCACATTCCTGGGTTTGGGGGATAAAGGATGGTGATTCAAGGTGAAGGTGAAACAAAACTTGCCAGCTAATGTAGTGCTTTCAGTTCTGCTAGTTTATTTGTGAGGATCTGGTACCTTCTGCTTCTGTTTCAGGTAGGCTTAGTTTTATTGTAACTGGTTGTTACTGTTGGCATTGGAGGCAAGGGAGCAGCTGCAGGCTTTGTTTGCTCTGATTTTGAATTTAACTTTTGGCAAAGGCAATTTTGTACCCAGGATCAGTAATTTCTTTTCCATCTATTTGTATAAAACCCAACAAATAAAAGTCTGTCAGTACAGAAGTTGAAGGAATGGAGTCATACGATTGGATGAAAAGCCAAAGAGGATGAAATGAATTAGATACCAGATTCAATTATGATGTGACAGTATATTTCCTGCCCTGCCATAGAAATGGCTTGTGTTTCTCTGTAGTATAAAGCATTGTAATCTTCTCTCACTTAAGGCTAAGGCTGGATAGACAAATGCGATTTAATTCTTATGAGAAAAACCTTTCTCCTCTTACTCCCCAGGTTCTGGTCAGGAAGCAGGAGAGCAGCAAAAGAGTATGCGAAAAGGAGAGCTAGAAAACCCATGTCCAGGTTGGATCTGGAGTTAGTGAAAGACAATAAATTTAGGACCAATTGTGCTGTCACTTGTTTGCAAAGATCTTTTTTAGGTGAGGAACAGGAATGAATACGCAGTGGTCGTAAGACTAGCAGCAAGCTTTTTACAGCTTTACTCGAGAAGGCCCGAGTTGAATTTCGACCAGCTAGAACATTATTAAGCTAGTTGTCTCTTCATCTGACTGCATCTTGGAAATACTTAACTATATGGTGTATTGGGACTTTACTGTTGGTGCATACCCACTGAGAAGGTAAGTAAGTGGTTATCTATGAGAGTTTCTGTTTGCAGTAATATACTGTGCACTGTGGGGAGGTAAAGGAAAGGCAGGTAATTAAAAATATGTTTTTGGCTCATTAAGCCCCATGTAAACCCACAGTGAATTGCCTGAATTCTGTGCTATCCTAAGATAGCCAGCCTTGTAACAGACTTTTCTGCATTCAGCCTTGTCATAAGCTTTTTGATATGTTTCTTATGGTCTGCATAAGATGTGTTTTGTATACCTGTTTGTGCTCTGCAAATTCTCAGCTGTGTGTGCTTGATCTCTCAAGCCTATTTCAGTTCAAACTTATGACTTCAGAGAACATTACCTAGGCCCACAGAAAGTTTACTGTATTTGAATCAATTGACTTCAATAACCGGAAGGAAAATAAGTGTGGAGCATAGATCCAATATAAAAATAGGTCATACAAGGTAGGTACATTCTTTTAGGAAATGCACAGTGGGAATTTTTTCTACTTTTGGTAACAAAGCTATTCTTTCGAAAGCCCCAGTTTGAAAAATCCCTAAGAACATCTCCAAAATTAAACAGGATAATACCCTCTTACAGTGAACAGCTTGACAGTCTGTAGTCTTTAATAGAACACAATTCAAACTTGTCCTTTAGGAACATGGTATAACTTTAACATGTATAGTAAGGACAAGGACAAGCTTAGAAACATCCAACGGTGATGCTCAGCTGAACATTGCTGAGAATCTGACCCAGGGCTGGGTTATCGCCTCAAAAGCTGTTCCAAGTCCAGAAATAAAACTACTTTCATTTACATTTGGTGAAACAGTTAAAAGGTGAGTTGACCATGAAGCAGATGTGACATATCGATGGCAGTTTCAGCAGATGAATAACAAAGCTCTTTCGGAGTGCTAAAAATAGTCATAAGCTATAGTTGTGAAGAGGCAATCCCTAGTATCTAATCTATAAATAAGTAAGCTAATGACTAGTATGGTAGGTTTATACCCATATATTTTAAGCACTTTTGAAAGCAGAGGTAGCATGATCTGGAGGTTAGAGCAAAGAACTGGGAAGTGAGGACTCTTTCCAGTCTCTGAGACCTGATTTATGGGACTTGCAGCAATCACAGCCATAGATTTTTGGGATCTTGCAGAGCAGTGGTACTATTTTCAACCTTCACCAGTGTCCTGGTTTCAGCTGGGTTAGAGTTACTTTTCTTCCTAGTAGCTGGCATAGTGCTGTGTTTTGGATTTAGTAGGAGAAGAATGCTGATAACACACTGATGTTTTAGTTGTTGCTAAGAAGTGCTTAGACTAGTCAAGGACTTTCTTTTTCAGCTTCCCATGCTCTGCCAGGTGCACAAGAAGCTGGGAGGGGGCACAGCCAGGACAGCTGACCCAAACTGACCAAAGGGGTATTCCATACCATATGACGTCATGCTCAGTATATAAACTGAGGGGAATTGGCCGGGGGCGCAGCGATCGCTGCTTGGGGACTGGCTGGGTGTCGGTTGCCGGGTGGTGAGCAGTTGCATCACTTGGTTTTCCTGGGTTTTGTTTCTCTCTCTCGTTCTCCTTTTCATTGCAATTTTTATTGTTGTTATTATTATTATTTTATTTCAATTATTAAACTGTTCTTATCTCAACTTGTGAGTTTTCTTGCTCTTGCCCTTCCGATTCTCTCCCCCATCCCGCCGGGGCGGGGGGAGGGTGAGCGAGTGGCTGTGTGGTGCTTGGATGCCAACTGGGACTAAACCATGACAACCAGTTTCAAAATGCAGTCAGCTAAGATGTGTGGGACATTTTTAAATGCGATCCCACCACTAGATGGGGGAAATAGTTATCTTGACAGTACTTTACAGTCCCCCTTACTAAAAGGAAAACCAAAGCAGCTTTACTGTACATGCTGCTTCTTTACCCTATACGCTGTTTTTAAGCACAGTTCATCTGACCCAGTGTGGATGCCTGCAGTCCGAGTGGGTCACCTGGACTCTCTTTATGTTAGAGAGAGAACAATAGCCACATCAGCAGTTCATTTTCTCTTTTCCTAAAGTAGATCTCTAAATATATAGGCAGCTGAATGACATTGTAGAAGTGCTTGTTTCCCCTGTCCTGGACTATAAAGGGGATCCTAAGTGGTCTCTGTCTCCATCTGAGATGGAGACATCTTCACTGTAGATGTCAAAAAGTGGATGAAGCAAGCCCCACGCCTTTTCTTCACTACTTGCAGCTGCTGCCTTTCACAATCTTCCTTTCTGGGGAAGCACTGCTGTCTACCAGACTGAAAGATTAGGGAGGGCCCTCATCTGCCTTGGAAATCTGAAAGGTTTGGGAGAAGTCTATTTGTTTTTCTTTCACCATCTGTCTCCTTTAAAACAGGCTAATCTCAGGGGAATACAGTTGCTTTGCCTATAGCATGGGGATCCCACTGTGGCCAGGACTCCTGCATGCTGTGGGTTGCTTGTGCTGTCTCATCAGCGTCACATATGCTCCAGCTCTGTGGTTGTAGCTGAGGGAGGCTTAGAGTAATTTCCACACCTACTCCCTTCTCCAAACAGCTTTCGCTTTAACTCATGAAAATGTACAAATATTTGGGGGGGGCTTAAAGATGGATTTTTGGAGACAGTGTCTAGTTTTGTAAGACTTATGTCTGTTATGATACCTAAACCAAACTGACAATGTCCCCTCAGGTAGTTCTTCACCTTTAAACAGATATTTCGGAGAGACTTTAGGGCTTGATTCAGCCCACAGAGAAAACTAATAGCAAAGTTCTTCTGAGTTTCATTGGTGATGGATGAGCCTCAGGATTCAGTCAACAAATCCAGATGGGCTTCCGTATTCAATTTTTCCAGCAAAAGTGTTTGCAATTACAGTTTAGTTGGAAGCTGTTACATTGTAAAAAGCATAAAAATGCTCCCAATCTGCATCTCACAAGGCTGTCCAACTTGTCTACTTCCCTGACATCTTTGTTCATGCTAAGTTAAAAGGGCACAAGTTATTGTGACCTGGGTTACTGACTGTTTATCTTCTCTCTTCCGACCTTCAGACAGCCTTATGTGCGAATGGACGCAACAAACCTGCCAATAACTTCTAAATTTTGCAGAGGCTTCCTGCTTCCTTTCTAACATGTAAAAATGAGGTTTTACTTGCAAGCAGTTCATGGTGAGAAAATCGTCAGAGATGCACCTTTGTATTTAGATATTGCTGGTTTGTATTCAGTACTCTTTTTTTCTTCAGAAGTGATTGACAGGAAGTGCTTCTAGTGGTCCCACAGGCTTTTGGTGAAGGTTGATTTCATACCTATGTATGTATACACAGACACATAAAATACATAAAAAATTTTGGGTGGCTCTGACCAAAGTGTTCTGGTTTGTGATGAATGGAACTTCAAAGTATAGCTCTTTTGGAAGGATAAGTAGTCTTTTTAATTAAAGAAATAAATTGCTTTTGTTTAAAAGATACTTCTCTCAAATTGTACTTTTAAAATAAAACCTGAAATCTTTAATTTTGCAAATTTCAAAACAAAACAGCTCTGTTTTCTGAGAACTAGAAAAAAATCATATATTTTCATCTAAACATGTTGTGTGATTTCACAAATATTATTGCTTGTCTTGAAGACTGCAATTCTGGGGAAAATAAGTACTGAAGAGAGATGAAAAAAGAAGGAAGGAAAAAAAAAAAGAAACCAGCAGCTCTTACAATGCAATGAACAGTCCCGTCAAGTAAGCCAAAGACAGGTGTCATTGCAAAAGGTAGGGTATTCGCTTCAGATACAGCTAAAGCATGTTGACAAACCAGGGAATACTTCAGTTGCCAAAGCTGATAACCTTGACTTTTTATTACCATTATAACTGATTTTTTTTATTTTTTTTTATAAGGTCTAGTTGAGAAGCTGGACATTTTTTCTATGATCAGAGGTCCAACTGAGAAGATTGTACGTTCTTCCCATCCTCTTGAGACAGGAATTCTGGCTGGGTACCATGCAGGGGTAGTTTTCCTCAGCTGTTAGTTTTCCATCACTTTTCAATTCTGCTAAAGCTGAAAAAAAATCCCCCAACCTTTCACTGGGAAATATGAGTTCAACAGGACTGTGAAAGAAATATGCTGCAGTTTCATGGTGGGAAGGTTGTTTTTCTACCTGAGCTATGATATAATAATACTTTTAAGCTTTCTATCGTCCATCTCCCAGCCAGGACAGGACCGCTCTTTGAGGCATAAATTCCTTCATTCTGCCAGGAAGGCTCTGAATGAGGAGAGAAAGCGTGAGTTAGGAGCTGAGCTGAGAGCCAGGAGAGCTGCATTCAGTCCCTTGGACTGTTAACTTCAGCAAGTCACTCCTTGGCTTTATGCCACCGATAAAATAGGATGAGAGACGCGCTCACTTGCTGTTTGTCTTGCCTCTGTAGGTTGTGGAGCATATAGTGCACGAGTTGCCTTTTCCTCGGTGCCAAGGACACTGGGGACCCAGATCGTGGTTGTGGCTTCTGATGCAAGCCATAAACAATAACAGGAAATGAGATTTTTGTCTTGCCTCTGTTTTGGAGAGACCTTGTTAAGAATTTATTTGTGTTCTTCCACTTAATCTGTAAAGATACCCAGCTAATTCCCAAATCGTGGCTAGCCACTGTAAAGGTGAAAGGCGTTATCCCCAAAGTCTCCCTCTTGCCAGGAGAAAGCTCCTCCTCACCTAACCTTGCCCTCCCAGCAAGGGACTGCTTGTTTTTGTCGCTGAGACTGACCTTTGACTCGTGAGCCAGCAAGGAGGGAGGTGCTTTACAGAGAAGAGGGGAGCCAGTGAGTGGTTGTGGTGAGAGTAAAGAAATGGTTTGCATAAAGCAACACAAGTATTAGTGCTGGGGAGGATGTCGAATAACATGGGAACACAAACAGGACAGACAGGAGGAAGGAGGAGAAGGATTTGGAGGAAGCATGTGTGTAGTATGATAGTCCTGTTCAGGGTGAATTAAAAGCTACAGAGTCCTGTAGTTTGTTCTGCTACTGGCAGCGTAGTGATTTTACTGAAAATTTCCACAGGGAAATGCTGTCTTTGAATAAGAGACTGGGGTTTCCTTTGAGGAAAAGCTACCTGAAAAATTTCAGGTTAAATCAGTATTTTGAAGAGAAGTGATGATTTTCATTTTGCTTTGTCTTAAAATGCTTTTCGCTTTTCCTTGTTTATGAATAAAAAATATAAAACACAATTCTGTTTTAAATTGAAATGGAACAAAAATTGTTGTTTTACATCAGACCACAAGCATAAGCGTGAAATGGGATTTTTCTTTTCTGTTCACAATTTATTGGCTTAATAGTTGTGAATAAATGTTTTTTTCACTTGAATTTAATCAGTGGAAAAACCATCTGTTTTTTCCAGCTCGTTTTTAACTATCGCTAAGTTGCACAGTACTGTTTAGGCACATATAATGTTTCTTGACAGTTAAGAAGAGAAAATGTTTTGTTGGGAATGAATGGCTGCAGTGCTATGCACTTATGACTCACTTATCAGGTAATTGTGGCTTGCATGGTCTCTCTTCTGCTGAATTTGAAGGTATAAATGAGGTGCAGAAGGACCACCATACAAACATCACTGATAAGACACTGGGGAAATGGTGGCCTCCAAGTGTTACTGAAATCCTTCTGCTTTATCATCATCTGTCCTTATCTGCAGGCCAGTTGTAGGTATAAGAGAAGTAGGCAGCTGCCCAAGGTAAGTAGGCTGCTGTGGGCAGTAAGATGGCTGCCTGCCTGGCCTATGCCAAAGCCCTGCAAGGCTAGGCTGCTGCCGGAGAGATGTGAGCGTGTGGCTGGCCCTGCCTGGGACCATAGCCTTTACCCACCCTGCCATTGGCCATGCAGCAGCTCTTCATCCCAGGTCATTCCCACCTTTCCCTGTGGCAGGAGCAGCTTGTCCCTGGTCTCTCATATTGGGCATCCAAACTGACTCAGTGTATACGGATGAAAAGCCTTGAGCTGGTTCTGCTTGGCTGTGCAACACACTCCAAGAGTCTGCTTCTCACTGCATTAGGCAGTGCTGAGGCATTCATCACCTGCAGCTGCTGATCAAAGAGGAGGGAGACTTTTCCTTGAAAATACCTCCCTGCCGATTAAACTGTGCACATTGCCTGAGTGAATCTGATTTTTAGCAGACTGCCATGAATCTATGCGTGTCTTTCTCTTTTTAGAACAGTATCTTCAGCTTTCCTTTTAAGATAAAAAGCTAGAAGAAAGTCAAGCTGGCAGTAAAAATAATTCCTTATAAGTATATGCAGTTTGCATAAAATACATTCCAGCAATGTTTGCTCTGTCAGCTGGAGAATAGAACTATTTTTTTTATTTACACTTTGTTTTTTGGGCTCTGACATACCAGATACTCAGCACGAGAGTGTTAGCCTGGCTGTCTCTGGGTTGAAGCAGTATACAAATGGTTCCATTTTTGGTGCAGATCTAACATCAGAATGGAAGTCTTTGAGATGTCAGAAAATAAACTAATTATGGTCATGAGTTTTGAACTGCTACCCTGTCTTGACAAATGATGTCAGTAATTGGAAGCAGCAGCAGAACCCATGCACTCTCTAATCATGTTGGAAAAAAATGTCATCTATCATCAAATAAGTCTCTCCAAATGACTGTTGAAATGAGAGTTGCATATTATCTAGCATTTGCTGTAGACAATGGAAATAATAAGCCAAAGCAAAATGAGTTATTGTGTTAGCGTTATATACGTGCAGGAAGCTGTAAACCAAGTATCAAGGAAAAGGAATTGAAATTGTAAAAGTAGACTAGCATTTGGAACTCAGAGAGACATATATAATATCTTGGTCTTCTGGCTGTCGGGAACAGAGGCCATGTCTCTTAACGTTAAAAACTATCTGGTGTGTAGAGGGTAGAGGTCACATCCATACTTCCTTGGCAATGGTGGTGGTGATTTATTTTCTCTCTCAGCCAACCCCAGATTGATGCAAAAGGGGGTTTTTAGACTTCATGTCACAGGAAATACCATCCTTTAAGTGAGATCTGAAATTGAAGACTTAGCCTTGCTTTTTACCATTTCATTCCACTCATTCCCCTAAAGCTTTGTGTTTGCTGTAGTTTTCTTGCTTGTTTCTTGCCGTGGCAAGGTCTGATTTGTCTGGTATTTATTGTTTCCTCTTTTCACACTGTTTCAGACATGAATTAAACTTGAATCGTTTTTACTTCAAGCTTCCCTCCTCAATGCTGCTGTTATCTCTGTATTAAGCTGAAGCCTGTCCACTTAAAGAAGCCCCTTTTGGAATTGAACGTAACAAGCAGTCTGGATGTCACAGTCACTTTCTGTGTTTGACACTGCTTTCTAGAAGATGGCTTAAGCCAGAGCGGAGTCCTAGTGAATTCAGTACATTTCTGTTCTTGTTCATAGCTGTATAATAACAGTTGCCACATGGAGATCTGAGCCTTATTGCACCAGAAGGTGCATCTCCTGTGAAGAGACTCAATGTTCAGGAGTAGCTGGGAGAGAGTCCTTGCTCCCTTGACACTTGCAAATAGTCATCTCCTCAATCTGAGCTTGCTAACATGAATTTAAAGGTTGTCTTGAGGCAGTATTTTTTGTGATATATCATACTTTCTGGCCAAAATCACTAGGAAAGAATTGACTTTTGATGATGTTCCACTGAAGAAGTCCAACAGGAAAATTTCTGACTCAAGATATTTTTTTTCAGTGAAAAAATGGTGTTTGTGACAGTTCACGTGGAATGGCTACTTCCCTCGTAAATTGTTGCTTTTCATACAAATTACGTACGTGGTGCTGCTTCTAACTCTTGTCGCATTTGGAAAAATAGCCTTTAAAAAACCAGTGACTATTGAGTCAAAAGTCAGGTCTAGAAGCATGCCCAGGAATACAATTCACAGATTTCTCCCCCCACCGCCCCTCATGGCTGTGACAAATGGAGCTGGTGGCAGCAGTTTCCCAACCTTCCTAATTTCTTTCTGTCTCTCAGGGCTCTAGCAGATAAGCGCTGGTAAATCATACTGCAGCAATTTGAGATGTCACCTTTCCCTTGCTGTTCATCATGCTGTCAGCTTGCTGGATTTCATGGTCATGTAACAGCACTGGCAGATATGTACATGCGTCTTTGTGTCTTGGCTACTCCAGCTTGGTATATGAGTCTGGCCTATTAATTTACATTCCTAATGAAAATGGGCCTGCACTGCTTTGCTGGGCTGGGAACTGGAGTCCCAACCAGGCAGATGCACCACTCTAAGCTGGAATAAAGTTGGTGGAATTACAGCAAAACCAGAACAGGCGAACTCTGTTGCTCCTGACTTGGGCTTGGTGGACTTGAGCAGGCTGAAGGTAGAAATACTGTCAGGTGCCAGGCAGAGTTGGCTTCAATCTTTGTGCAGTTTCATGTGAAAGGGGAAAAATTTCTGCTCAAGTGTTTGTGTTCCAAAACCTTCACTTTTAATCTGAGTAGGGGGTAGAGATTTTAAAAAGGAATGTTGGAAAATATTCATAAGAAAATGAAAAAAAAAAAGTTAGAAAACAAACCCCAAAGTCCTATGGACTATACTTGCTATTTATTAAGCTTTCGTGCTGTAGTCAGTCACCCATGCATTTTGCTGGGGCTGTTATAAAGCAGAAGAGAGTTTGAAAAATGTTCTCTTTAACTTTTATCATTGTCCATGTACCCCAGTTCTCCACAATACTTAAACTAGTATTGCTTAAGACTACACTTAGTTCCCCCTGCACTGCTTCCCGGGTCCAAATTCTTTCTGACTTCGGGAAACCAAGCTTTGATTTGTTACTTACACAGCAGTATTAAAGTACCCAGTCCTCCTCCCCCAAAATAAGATGTGTTTTTTTTTCTGAGAAGATTGTAATTTCCTAATCTTCAGTCATGTTCATACTTCTCTTGAAATCAGAGTAGCATCCCTGGTGATTGAGGCCCAGAGCCTTCAAAGTTGTTTCTGGGATCTCTGTTCTATAACCACATCTCTGGTGGCTCATACATACCCAGCTATCCTTAAGTATATGCCTAAATTTTGCACAGCCTCAAAAAAGATGGGGAGCTGGAGAGCAGTGTGCTGAAGTGGATTTTTTCTGGGGGTCCTGAGGTAGCACTGCTTTTTGTAGTCTCGGCTCACATAAACCTAAAGCTACAATGAACCACTGATTGGTTCTGGCAAGCATGAAGGGGAGCAAACATATTTAGATTTACAATTGGCTATCCTCAGCCCTAGGCTTGTTTTTCACCAAGTCAAATGTAAAGAACAGGACAAAGGGCTATTGATAGGCCATGGTCTGCTGGTTTCTCATGCTGCTGCTTTTTTTTTCCTTCTTTTTTTTTTTTCTTTTCTTTTTTTTCCCCATTAACAATTGTAGAAGGGATCCTTCCAGCTTCTCTGACCAACTCAGAATGGTTTCCTTAGAGAAGTTTTGTTAACGAAACGACTGCTGTTCCTATCCAGAGGATGTTTTACT
Organism: Balaeniceps rex; assembly: GCA_013401315.1. Taxonomy (NCBI): domain Eukaryota; kingdom Metazoa; phylum Chordata; class Aves; order Pelecaniformes; family Balaenicipitidae; genus Balaeniceps; species Balaeniceps rex. Next base: position 9,123 of record VYZW01009199.1, on the reverse strand, counting down.
GGTTTTAGTATTTAATATTTATTTTAATATTTTACTGATTTTTATCTGTTCTTTCTTCCCTCTGTAGGATTTCTCAAAGAAAGTAGCAAGCGTAGTGCTTATTTGGTGGAACTGAATCCAATGTCTGCTTCAGGGATGTGCTCACCTGCTCAGTCTCGCTTCTGGCTCTGCAGAGGTAGATGGGTTCACAGTTGATGTAGCTGACACACACCATGATTGCCCTTCTGATAACCCTGCCCAACCACCCTTTCTTCTGGGTATTGTGTATGGGTATGTGGTTTCATTATTAAATAACACTGATACAGGACATGGGCTGCTGCAGCGTTCACTGCTTTAATACAGACAAACCGATTTACACGTAGCTGAAGTCTGAGATCAGGGGTGCCCAACCTGAGGGGTGACCAGCTTTTAACAATACTCTTTAGAGGGCTGGGCTCACACTTGGCTCACACCTACTGCTCCTCACAGTGTGGGTGTCCGTACCCTTCCCAGCTTGCCAGGGGCCATGCTACCTTGCAGGGAATTGCGTTACCTAATGTAACCTTGCCTTTTAGGACAAGCATTCCCGCAGCACAGAAGGATCTCTGCCTGTTGCTTAGATGAGAGTTGCAACAGGCCTGTCCTGATCAATTAGAGGCAAGGGGAAGGGCACATTGTGTGGGGGCACATTGGCTGCTGGAGACAAACAGGACTTCAGGGCTGAATTGAGCTACAGGGTGGTTTGGAGAGCATGAGGGGAGCTAAGTGCCCCTTCCCTGCCCTGTGCTTTGAGCAGTGCTGGTGTGAGAGGATTCCAGCTCCTACTGTATGACTTCCTCCTCCTCCTTTCTCCTGGTTTATCTGTTCTCTAACACCACACTGCCTCGCACAGGAAAGCTGGACTGACCTGTGAAGCACAGGGATTCTGGTGGAGGGCTGAGCAGCGAAGACTAAGAAAGGAGCTCAGGGTTTGGCTGTAAGATTTGTTTATATGTTTGCTCTTGCCTTGGGCAAAGCACGGTGTGGGAAGAGATGGATCTAAAAATAAGAAAGATGGGAGCTTATATGAAATAGGAATAACTAAAAAGAGGGTGACAGGGAAAGCAGCAGAAATAAATGGGACAGCAGCACCAGCTTGAAACAGAAGGTGTGGTAGGAAAACTAAGGTGAAAGCAATCACTAAAGTCCCCTCTTCCTACATCATCTTACACGTAGTTCTACACAAGGCTCACCTTGTGTTCACACAAAACACAGCCTGTTTCCTGTGGGGTTTTGTGTAGGCGTGGAGATCCATCCTCAGAGCTGCTTGCCACTTAGCTAGCTCTGCTTGAGGAAAGGGACAGTTGCCAGGAGAGAACTAGGGACAGATAAAAAATTAATACTGGGATGTAGCCATACTTGCAGCATCTCAGCACCAGCAGAGGACAAGCTCAGCTCCTGCAAGGGAAATGAGATCGCCTCTCGGGAGATTGAAGAGGTATGCTGGTCTCCAGTGTAAGCCAGAGGTCTGGCAAAGGGAAAGTACAAAGTTAGCACTATGACCTGGTGCTATTTTTTTTTATCTCATTAAAAGCTCTAAAGCCCATTTTAATAGTTTAAAAATATCTGCATTTTTTAATAGGCTTTTACCATCATAAGATTATAAAAGCCTTCAATGAACATCTGCTGCATCTGGGAAGGTTGGAGAGACTAACCTTCAGATTTCAGAGCCTGGGATGAGGAATCTGCTGACAGGGCTTTAAAATAAGTCACAGAAGAACAGACTGTCTTGTGAACTTGAAATAGACTGTCAAGGGAAAACACCCTTGCCTACTCACTGGAAAAGCTCAGGATAAAAAGCCTGATAATCACTGTGCAGCTGAGCAGCCCATTCAACTCCTTTGTGGAAAGTTAAGCTGGAACGTCAGAAACGTGGGGGTCTTGGTTAGCTAAATCTGTTACTTAATGATAGACCTATTGTATAGGTACATACTGTGGGCTGGTTTACAGTTACCAGGAGACCACTGTTCCCCTTTCTGGTAGTGCACAGTGGTAAGAATCTTACCCTCTATATATGAATGTGTGTAAAATGTATCTGTAGCTATTTATATAAAATGAGGAGGAGGTTGAAACAGTGCTGGTTATTTATGAAAACTCTTCTGAAACAAATCATCTATGCTTCTGTCTAGATAGTGTGTATCTGTCTGACTAATACACAATTTATTTCAAATTGTTTTTCAGAAATAGCTGTCATTCTACAAACACTGCCCTCACTGAGGATGGAGCTGATGTCTTTTTTTGGAGCCACCATTTATCAGTGGTTTTGGTTGCAATTTGGTTATGTCATCTGAGACAGGATGTTCAGTTTCTGAAAGTACATATATAAGGACAGAGAAGGAGACGTACTTCAGTGGTGTAAGCAATTTTGTTATACACTTGGCAATATTTGTTTGAGTTTTTTACATAAACAACATAGTAGGACTTGCTGTAACACTTTACAGCTTCTGAAAGCTTCCTTTAAGTTATGGATTTCCGTTAGGCTTGCCACCTTAGAAACAATAATAAAAGAAAAAGTGGTTAGTCACCCTGGCTGGAGATGATCTGCATGTTTAGTGAGTGCAACACTGACCTAATGAAAAAAGAAAATTTATCATATTTTTGTGACTTTTTTCCTTCTGAATTTTGAAGCTGACAAAAAAAATCATTGACATGCAGGGTTAAAACCCATTAGTGAACCAGCTTTGAAAAAACTTCCCTTGATTAAAGTCGTGGTGTCCCCTCCAAGTCAGTTCTAGTTCAAACTGAGTATTAGACACCACTGAATCAGGACAGTTTTATGACTGATTTACATGGAACCCTAATTCTACTTATAGCATTCACTCCCTTTTCAGGAGTGTAATGAAACAAAGCACAGAACAATGGAGAATCAACTCCATCGTCAGTCTCAGAGTCAAACTAACTTGCTGCTTTCTTCCTAATGTTACACATATGTTTGTTCATCGTCTGTTTTTTTTTTTTAATTTAGAAAGTATTTCTGTCCTGTGATGTAGATGTCCATACAAAATTGCATGAAAAATACACAAAACTGGTGTATGGATGGACTGCAATAAGAAAGCTCTTGCATTACAGACAGATTAGAGGCCTCTCCTCAGCAGATCTTTTCTTGAGAAGACTGAGACTTGACATATGTTTAGAGAATCCACTAAATAGTAGGTAAGCAACTGATGATTTATATGACTTGAAATTCCTGTGTAGTGCTTAGGATATTTTTAATTAAGATGGATTGTTATATAAAGCAATAATAAAGACAAGAGCCTAGCAGACTGGAGCATTTTCTAAGACTCGGGAATGACTTGGAACGAAGACATTTGCTCTGTTCTTAGGTCTAACACTTACTAGTAGTTTAACATCAGATGTGCCATGCAACTTCTGTGTCATTTTACTCATTTCACGATGATAGGTAAGATTTATCAATACCGAATTGCTGGAGTTGTCGTAAAGTCTTAATAGATATTCCTTATTCAACAAGACACTCTCAGGTAGGAAAGGCTATTGAAATGTTAAGTTTTTACAGCTAGAGGTAGTGAAAACTCAAGATTATTG